>PVJI01030206.1:0-14466 GCA_004026765.1 Micronycteris hirsuta | reverse complement strand
TTTGACATTCACAGAGCTATCTGTTTCTGAGCATTGATCATTGTTTAAGGCCTGTCTCTAGAGGGACTGTAATTTCTATGAGACCAGGGGACTATATTTACCTTGGCTCAGGGATTTATCCCTAGGATCTAGCATGTGAGGTGGTACTTAGTTGGTCCTCAACTTTTTAACTGAATGAGTTTTTGCTTTTATTTTTCCCATAATCTGTGAGCTCCTTGAAGGCAGAAACTATGTCTGGCTCATGTTTTTTTTTTCCTATGGTGCCTGGCACATTTCATGTCTGGTCAATATAATACAATGCAAAAAACACACATGGTAGAGGGAACTCTAACTCATGAGGATGTAATCTCTGTGAACTAATAAAAATCATAGGAAGAGCTGTGGACTTTTCACTGGCTGTGGAACTCACAGATTTCAAGCCAATTATGCCTAGACTTCAGGGGGTTAAGGGAGTTCTAGATGGTATTTGGCACATCCAAAATATTGTGTGAATATTTCTGAGAAAAGATTTTGTAGCTTCCATCAGATTCTCCAAAGGTGTTTCTACCTCCTTCTTCCAAGATTAAGAATAAATGCCTTAGTGATGCTTTTCTAACTTTTAAGATCATTGACTTTAAGGATGTACAATTTTGGTTTCTCTCATTAGTCTGATCCCATATACTTTGTAGCTTCTATAAATTCCTCAGAATCCATCTACTGTGGATTCCTATGATGTTTCTATTTCTTCTGCCATTTAAAAGAGTTTTCTGGCAAACAGGATATAAATATACAGATTTAATCTGCTATTTTTGAAACAGGAGTCTTTCAAACCAGAATGATCTTTTAAAGCATAATGTCACACTCTGGGATAAAATCCAAACTACAAAGCCAAACAATGTGAGCCCTGACCAGTGTGGCGCAGTTGGTTGGGCTGTGTCCTGCAAAGTGGAAGGTCGCCAGTTAAATTCCCAGTCAGGGCACATGTCTGTTGTGTCACATGCCAGCTTGGGGTGCATGCAGGAGACAACCCATCAATGTTTTTCTCCCTTTCTCCCTCCCTTCCCTCTCTAAAGTAAATATCTTAAAAAAAAAAAAAAAAGCCTAGCAAAGTGAAGCCCTTTCTATGCTTGCTAACTCTTCACCCCACAGAGGTCCCCTTACATATTATAGTCCTCTAATGTATGTGTAGTTTCCATGTTGCTGTACTTCTGGAAATTTGCACATTTACTCATGTGACAAATATTTGAGTTCCTCATATGTGTTGGTGTCAGGCATTATATTTGTTGCTAGGGATACAATTAAAAAGACAACCCAGTGCACTCATAATTTATCTTCTATTTTGGAGAGGCAATAAACAAATATATACTATATTTGGTGGTTATAAGTTCTACAAAGGAACTTAAGAGATTGAGAATAGAGTGCAAAGAGTTAAGAGTACCTCCTTTTCACTCACAATATACACTTATTCTTTATACCCTCTCCTCCTTTGTGTATTCAGAATACCCTATCCTTTACTCCACGTTATTATCATAGTGTTTTGAAATCATCTGCCCTGGAAGACTCCCAACATTCACTGGTGGCAGAAATTGGATGTTGTCCATTGTGGCATCCCCAGGGTCTAAAACTTATTTTTGCGTTAAATGGATTTAGTAATTTATGATTTGAGAAGCTTTCATGTAGTTATCATTTTATCCAGAGGTAGGCAGAAGAAATGTTATTTATAGTACACTTACAAATGAGACTTGAAGCTCAAGAGGGATATGCCCAAGGAAAACTTTTTATTCCCATTCCAGTGCTATATTCACTGTCCCACAATGCTTAACAGTTCCACTGCAAGTATTTGATGTTGTGGGCAGTTCCACACAAAAACACCATTAAAAAGTAAATATTTTCAGACTTCCGGCCAAGATGGAGGTGTAGGTAGACACACTGTGCCTCCTTGCACAACCAAAAGAAGGACAACAACAATTTAAAAACAAAAAAACACCAGAACTGACAGAAAATCAAACCATATGGAAGTCCAACAACCAAGGAGTTAAAGAAGACACGTTCATCCAGACTGGTAGGAGGGGTGGAGATGGTCAGCCGGGTGGAGAGGACTGGTGGCAAGGCAGAGGTTGGTGGACTGGGTGGTCCCACATTCGTGCAGATAAACCTGGAGAACAACCCAGGGCTCCAGCGTGGGGAAATAAAGCCTCAAACCACCGATTGAAAACACCTGTGGGGGTTGAGGCGGCAGCAGGAGAAACTCTCAGCCTCATAGGAGAGTTCGTTGGAGAGACCCACAGGGTCCTAGAATGTACACAAACCCACCCACCCACCCAGGAATCAGCACCAGAAAGGCCCAATTTGTTGGTAGGGGAGAAAGTGACTGAAAACCAGCAGAGAGCGGAGCAAGTGACATTGTTCCCTCTCGGACCCCTCTCCCACATACAGTGTCACAACACAGCCACATGGGTTACCCCACCCTGGTGAATACCTAAGGCTCTGCCCCTTACTACAGAACAGGTGCGCCAAGACAAAAAAAAAAAGAAAGGCCAAATGAAAAAACAGATCAAAGCTCCAGAAAAAATACAACTAAGCAATGAAGAGATAGCCAACCTATCAGATGCACAGTTCAAAACACTGGTAATCAGGATGCTCCAGGAACTCACTGGGTACTTCAACAGCATTAAAAAAGACCCAGGCAGCAATGAAAGTCGCATTATGTGAAATAAAGAAAAATCTACAAGGAACCAACAGTGACGGGAAGGAAACCAGGACTCAAATCAACAGTTTGGAGCAGAAGGAAGAAAGAAACATTCAATCAGAACAGAATGAAGAAACAAGAATTAAAAAAAAAAAAAAGAGTAGAGGCTTAGGAACCTCCAGGACATTTTTAAACATTCCAATGTCCTAATCAAAGGGGTGCCAGAAGGAGAAGAGGAAGACCAAGAAATGGAAAACTTTTTTTTTTTTAAAGATTTTATTTTTTATTTTCAGGGAGAGGACAAGGGAGGGAGGACAAGGGAGGGAGGAAGAACAATGTATGGTTGCCTCTCACATGGCCCTCACTGGGGACCCGGCCCGCAACCCAGGCATGTGCCCCGACCGGGAATCGAACCGGGACCCTCTGGTTCCCAGCCCGTGCTCAATCCACTGAGCTACACCAGCCGGGCCTGAAAACTTATTTGAACAAATAATGAAGGAGAACTTTCCCAATCTGGCAAAGAAAATAGACTTTCAGGAGGAAGCTCAGAGAGTCCCAAAGAAGTTGGACCCAAGGAGGAACACAACAAAGCACATCATAATTATATTACCCAAGATTAAAGATAAGGAGAGAATCTTAAAAGCAGCAAGAGAAAAGAAGAGAGTTACCTACAAAGGAGTTCCCATTAGATTATCAGCTGATTTCTCAAAAGAAACCTTACAAGCAAGAAGGGGTTGGAAAGAAGTATTCCAAGTCATGAAAGGCAAGGACCTACATCCAAGATTACTCTATCCAGCAAAGCTATCATTTAGAATGGAAGGGCAAATAAAGTGCTTCCCAGATAAGGTCAAGTTAAAGGAGTTCATCATCACTCAGCTCTTATTATATGAAATGTTAAAGGGACTTATCTAAGAAAAAGATAAAAAATATAAACAGCAAAATGACAACAAACTCACAGCTATTAACAACTGAACCTAAAAAAACAAAAACAAACTAAGCAACAACTAGAACAGGAACAGAATCACAGAAATGGAGATCGCATGGAGGGTTATCAGTAGGGGAGTGGGCCCAGGAGAGAGTGGGGAAAGGTAGAGAATAAGTAGCATAACTGGTAGGTAGAAAATAGACAGGGGTAGGTTAAGAATAGTGTAGGAAATGTAGAAGCCAAAGAACTTGTATGTATGACCCATGAACATGAACTAAAGAGGGGGAATGTGGGCCAGAGGGGGTGTGCAAGGGTGGAGAAGAATAAAGGGGAGAAAATGGGACAACTGTAATAGCGTAATCAATAAAATATATTTTTAAAAAAGTAAACATTTTCATTGGCTTTCCAAGCACCACTGGGCTGAAAATGGTGGGGAGGCTGGATGTTCCACAGCATGTCATGCTTAATGCAAACTATGCTGACCCTGCCCTTTCCCCCTATATTTAAAAATAAGTAAGCTGAAGGGACTATCAAATTCAAGATAAATTTTCATGGTGAATCAATTCCAGTCATTCCATCCCCTAGTCTGCCAAATGGATATTACATAATGGATTCACGTGTCAGGGTATAACTACATACATTGACTCATTTAGTTCTCATAACCACAGGAGGTAGGTATTAGTCCCATTTTATGCATGAGAAAATTGAGGCACAAAAAAATAACTTGCTGAAGGTCACATCGTTCCTTACCTGAGCTACAACAATCTCCGAACCAATCTCCTAGCTTCTTCTCTTGTCCAGACAATAGCCAGAGAGAACTTTAGAACATGTTAAATACATCATCATATCATGCCCTTGCTCCAACTTTCCAATGGTTATTCCTTTCATACCTTTGTGTGGCCAATAGGCAGTAAGTAACCTTTGATTACATCAACATAGTTTCTCTTCCACACTTACCCTTGCTCAGAGCTCCAGCAGTACAGCTGTTTGCTGGCCTTCAAAAAGGCAAAGCTGTTTTACTTCCTATTCCTAGTCTGGAAGGCCAATTCCCTGTATCTTTACATGACTTGCTTGCTTTTATACTATAGCTCCTCTCTCAAAAACCTCATACCTGTTGGAGGCCATGCTGCATCTGATCCATGAATGCTGACTTGCGGGGAACTAACCCACACCCACTTCTTGGCACGGTCAGATATGGGTGGGACGCCACTGCACTGCGGGAGGCGACCATGGGCAGTCCACCCACAAGTCTCACTCTGGGCCGGCTTGCTTTAGCACTCCTGAGAGTTAGAACAATTCTAATGGCTTGTAAAATGTTGGAAGCTGAATCATCCTGGCCATCCCCACACATCAAAGGGTTAAGGAGCAGCTAGCCATTTAGCAAGCCAAGCCGCCTCGATGCTAAAAGCAAAGCAGTCTGTTAATTGATGAGAAGGCCTGGGAGAAGTCATTACTAAAAATACTTTAAACCATTCTCCCTGAAATTCAGCAATTTATTGTTCTTCTTTAGACCAGAGATATAGGAAAAGATTTTAATAGCTAGGAAGTTTAGCGAATAGCCATAAACGTTAGTTAAAATTTATACCTCAGAAAGTTTGTAGATAAAGACCATCTATTGCTTAGGATTCCAAGGACACTGGCAAATGTTTATGCTACAAAGAACAGCTAATTGGGTTAGAAGTACCTTGAATTAGATGACATCTCTCTTTCAAACTTCTTAAGCACAAAGACTTACCTCTATATGTATTTCTAATTACTAATTTAGAGTTATCTAGGACCTAAGAAAATACATATATATGTCTAGCCAATTATTAGTGCTTAAAGTAGTTAGTACTGATATTATTTCTAGCTGTTTTATGATTCCTTATCAGCACACCCATTTGTTTAACATGAGTAGAATTTATAGTCTTTTTAATTGCTCCACGTGTTATTTCTTGGTGACTTGTAACTTGCAGCTGTCCTTTACTAATTGTGTAAGATGTGTGTCTGCTTTTTATCACTACTGTTGTAAAAAAAAAAAGCCTTGTCTTTAAAATAGAGATAGTTCCTTTGTTCAGGGAGTCAGTTTGAATTGGAGGCCAAGGGACTAGCAAAAAAGCTGGTCGCTCATTTTCAATAAACTGAACTCCATTCATTGCGCCTCTGCTGTTCATTCCTTCGGACTGATCCCCTTAAGAATTTGCAGAAGCTGGACTTCAGCACATACCCATCATTATCCTCTCACCTTGGTTATTCTTCATATGCACTTACACTTCCAGGATTCTATCCAATTTATCTTTTACAATTTGTTATCTCTGGCATAATGTAACTTTCGGGAGGTTGGGGGCCTTGTCTCTGTTCAGTGCTGCATTCCTAGGGCCTATAATAAAATCAGGCAAGATATGTATTTCACAAATGGATGAATGAAGCTTCATACAGAGCTTATCTTTGTCTTTTATTTGGCTGCAATGTTTAAATCTAAGAAGGCAATAAAGCAACAGCAATCCTATGCATGGCTTTATGACACAAAGTTTTAGGTTCTATAGTATTGAGCGTACTTTCTTTTTTCTCGTTTAGCTTTAAGTCCATAAAAAGTATGAACACCCAAAGATGGCAAACCAGTTAGGTTTGGGTGAGTTATTGGTTTACAAGTTAAAATACTTTCAAAAAAGTATTTACTCTAGCACTGATGAACTACTGAGGATGTATGTCCTCTACTAAGAAACAGAGAAATGACAGTGGATGATGGTGAGTCCTATCCACCAGTCTCTATCAGTGATATTCTACATTGTGGCACAAGGTTTTTGTTTAGTCCTCACCCGAGGACACTTTCTTCATTGTTTTTTAGAAAGAGAGAGAGGAAAGGTGGAAAACATTGATTGGTTGCATCCTGTATGTGGCCTAGACCAGGGATAGAACCCACAACCTTTCGGTTATGGGACAATGCTCCAACCAACTGAGCCATACCGGCAAGGGCACACAAGAACTTTTAAAACATGCAATGCCTGACTTGTAAGTCTGAGTCACTGACCATTTTTTCCCTTAGATTGTCAAGTAAAAAAACGACAACAGCCAACACACTAGCCCTCTGGTGTGAACGAATCAAAATTATACCTACTTTTTTTTGTCAGATCAGCAAAAAAAATGTTTGATCTGCTGCAGAATTTTAGTAGTCTGAGTGTGCCATAAGCTAAAAAAGTTTGAAAACCAATCGTCTAAATCAATGAATTTTTTCATCTACTGCACAGAAACAGGTGCAGTTTTTGCTAGATAGGGATAGAAGAGCTGAAATAGCAACCATGACTACTGAGACCATGATGCCGAAGTTTAAAGATGTTAAACCCAGATGTTTTTAATTGTTCCGGGGAACATAGTAAATTAGAGTATATGATTTCTATAATTTCCCCATCTCAGTTAGTTAGGCATAGCATAGCAGATCATATGGCAGTCTGAGGGAAATAAAGTTTAAAATTATCTTCCCTCAGAAAGAACTACTGTACTTGTAGCCATTGTAGCCATATGTCACTAGGGAACGTTTTCTGGAGACCGTGAAAATGTATCTCTAGTAACTATAAATAGATTTTAATGCAGAAATAAGGACATTCTAAGAACTAAAGGTACAAAGAATAGTCCAAAAATCACAAGGAAAGCAAATTCCCTTGATGGCTTACATCAGCAATTCTTGACTTACAGACCATGGACAGGCTTCAAGGGAACCCAAGAACCAAAGGGATCTGTTGGTGACTTCTCAGGGTACGCTCTTCTAGAGAGGGGAAATAGCACTCACATTTTCAAAGGAATCAATGTTGCAAAAAAGATTTTAAGAGTTTATGTTTTAAGTCCTTGGACAATCAACTTCAAAAAGGTTGGGTTCAGAATGAAGACCTACATCAGGCTAATAATGTACACTTTGACCTCTACTTGAGGCTTTTGTACAGACTTGGTAGACAGGGTAAATACAAGACTTTACAATGAGTTAGATGTGAAAGGTCAAGAAAAACGTTGAGGATGAAATCAAGTTTTTGATTTGGAACAGTGAATGCAGCCAGTTACAGTATTGGTGGGAGATGAATTAAGTTTGGAGCATTCAGAGACAAATGGACAGTTAAAAATACAACTGTACAGACATAGCTGGGAGTCAGTAATGCTAATTTTAGCTGAACGAGTTAAGATGATCCAACCATTATTTGTAAATAATGGAGAGACTCAATAGCAGAAAACATCAATATTTAAGGGGAAAGAGAAATACAAGAGAAATAATCAAAAAAGGTTGGAATATCTTGGTGTCTAGCCCCAAAAAGGAGTGGTAGGGTCCAGCACCCTTCCACCAGGGATCAGCTGAAAGTAGTGTTGATAAACGCCAGCTTGTTAGCATTAGACGTGAAAAAGGGCAAACAGTGTAGGCCATTGGCAAGGGTCTTGCCAAGATTTTATTTGTAGTACAGATTGTTAACTTGTTTTAAAAAATAAATCGCCCTCTTTTCATAAAAGCATATACATAAAGTTTAAGGGGTTTCATGGACACTTGGATGAAAGTTTAGTGATCTATAAAACCCCCAGGGCTGCAAAATATAATCAGTGATTTCCAATCTATTTGGGTTTATAGATTGATGATGAACTACAATACCTCTCAGTAACAACTCCTTTAGAAAGGAATCTTAACTATTGTAAGAAAGAAACTAATAATGGTTATTGCCTGGCAGATTCCAATTTTTGAAAAGGATGGTACACTGGGATTGTATGGCCAAAGTATGTATTATCAGATTTAAAAGAATTTTAAGATCCACAGAGACACACACCATAGACAAGTAAGATTCACTGACTCTTTTATTTGGAAGCCAGAGGTGGCTCTCCTTTTCCCCACTGCAAGTTGCCCTCAGGCCATCAGAAGTTCTTGGGAAAGTCACCCCTCCAAGGCTTCCACAATGTTCTTTCATCTTATGTTGTCTTTTCCCTACCCTCACCATCAATCTTAACTTTTCTGTAAAAAAATTAAAATCAAAACATTTCTATCAATAGCTAGAGATACATACCACTTTTTCTGAAATACTGACTGCAAATAACAAAACCATGTCCTTAGAATTTTGTAAAGATCATATTAATAACTATATGGCTCTATCACCCTAAGATAAAATGATTTTAACTTTCTAAACCTTATGGGTTGAGATATAGTTCAAGTAGTAACTTCAGAGCTCTATAGTAGGACATTATAGCATAAGAAATATATTTATGTCACCTACCTAACAATGACCATATAGTAGCTAAGAGGTTAATTTTAAAATGTCCTTGAGTATGTACATATATTCTACTAATCCATGAATCTAGAGAAGCATTTATTCACTAATGGGATTTTATTTCCTGATTGATTTAAAATCTTTTCATCTTATTTTTTCTACAGTTAAACTAAAAAGTTGTAATTTTTTTCCTAGAAAAATGCAATGACGTTCTTTCTTAAATATTGCCCTCTCGGATTTTCTTGTCAGCCTGCTTCAGGGAAATCCATGTGTTCAATATACTTGCTCGAAGTTTGGCCCATACCAAATGGTTGTTTAATCCAAATATCTGAGCTGCAAACTGAGCTGATCCTTCTGGAGAAAGTATGGTTGAACAGCCAAGACCTATTGGTTCAGAAAGGAAAAGAGAAAAAATTGAGCTATCAATTAATACTGAAAATACTACTTAAGCAAACTATTTAAAAAAATTTTTTTTATTAATTTATTTTTAGAGAGAGGGGAAAGGAGGGAGAGAGAGGGAAACATCGATGTGTGGTTGCCTCTTGCACGCCCCCAACTGAAGACCTGGCCTGAAACTCAGGCATGTGCCCTGACTGGGAATTGAACCAGTGACCCTTTGGTCCACAGACCAGCATTCAATCCACTGAGCCACACCAACCAGGGCTTAAGCAAACTATTTTATACTCAGAGAAGTCCTATTAGCCAGATAATAAAAAGCTACTGTACTAGTCTTATCTCAAGTAGTTACCTACAGAAGGAGTCACTACCCTAGCTGTTGGAGTGGTGAGGTGACTGTTGAGGCTACTGCCAGGAGCAGGTATTTCTACACATCACCTATCACTCTGCTTTCTGAACCCCCTGGCAAAGAAAATCACCTTTTTCAAAGTTATTTGTATTTACACAATCCCTTTAAACCCCTGGTGAAGGATAAGAAAAATAAAACAAAGGACAACGTTAAGTGGGTAGAAGCACCTGTTTTTAGACAAACTTGAAGTATGCTAATTGTTTTGATAATATCCTCGCTACTAATTTTATCTTTACACTCAAACTATTCTAACATTTTTAAGTGGTAAAAAAGTTAAATCCAAAGAATAATCTTAATAAATATCAGGTTAGAAATAAATTCAACAGTAGTAAGATCTAAAAGACCATAGAATAAAAAAGTAACTTCCTTAAAGGCCACGTAATTTCCCAGGTAGTTTCATTAGGTGGTCTGTCACTCAAGTCAAGGACTATAGTTTTAGTTTATAGATCCAAAAGCTCCACTTTTGTAATATTCTTGGAATTCATCAGGCTCTTTGAGTCAATATACTATCCCCAATAAGAACAGATTAAAGTACAAATCACAAAATTAATTTATTAATTTGTATGAATACACCAATTTTTGTAGCCCTACCACTTAGATGTCACATCAGTCACTTTACTTAATGTAATTTTAATGCCATTATCCCAAAGATAATGACACTAAAGATGGGAATGATAATGTTGACATAAGAAACATCCAAACCTACAGAGAATTTTGAGTTTATTTCAGCCAAATTGACAATTGTCAGGAAGCAAAATCTCAATGGATGGAGAAAATGGTCCAGAAAACGGCAGTTTTACCTTTTACTTTATATACTGCACATCAGAATCAAAGGGGAAGACGTAAGGGAGTTCTACAAAATCCACTGGTGATAGATTAGGGAGGTGGGAGAAAGCAAAGAAGGGGAAATCTCTGAGATTGAATAAAAAGTAAAATGAATAGATACATACTTCTTTTACATTGGTAGGTATAGGATAGTTACCAATTAATATTTACAGCACATAGAGATGGCAGAACAAGATAAAGAGGGTTTCGGTGGTCTCAGGTTCTGGTGGGAGATTGTGCCCTGAAGGGTCTGGACAAAGGAGATTACTCTGACATTCCAAAGGTATGTTATCATAGGTGCAAAAAGACAATAGGCAGGCTCAGTTAAGATAAAGACTGACCTTTATCAAGAAAGATACCAGCCTAGGACATGACTACTCACCATGACTCGCTTTTAGTTAGGAAGTTTTAATTTTAGACCATCCTATGGGGTTACTTTAGTTCTCTGAGTCTGTAAGGCCGCCATGCAGGCCTCCTCTGAGCTTGTCAGATTTAGTGCGTGGCCCCTTCTTCGGTGACAATAACTAGTAGCTGTCTTACGTGAGGATTCAATGAGTTAACCCAGATAAAGTGCTTGGAGCAATGCTGGCACATAGTAAGTATTCAGTGAATGTCAGCCCTCATTAGGAGTATACTGAGTGTTCCACTCTAGTAACTGAAATACCTGTGCCTACCACACAGGACTGACTCCCTTTCTGATACTAGAAAATCTTGATTAGCAAAATATTAGAATATCTAAAGAGCATGCCATAAGAGAAAGAGAAATGGAGTTTCTGGGATTTTACTCAGGCCACTGCAATACTGCGCCTCAAAAATCCCCAATTCTAGCCTGGCTGGTGTAGCTCAGTGGATTGAGCGCAGGCTGGGAACCAAAAGGTCCCGGTTCGATTCCCAGTCGGGGCACATGCCTGGGTTGCGGGCCAGGTCCCCAATGAGGGCCATGTGAGAGGCAACCATACATAGCTCTTTCTCCCTCCCTTCTCCTCTCTCTGAAAATAAATAAAATAAAATCTAAAAAAAACCAAACAAACAAAAAACAAATCTTAAAAAAAAAATCCCAAATTCTAGTGATCATAAAGTACAAACCTTTGAACCCCTATTTCTCCCTAGACAGTACTAGATAAAAACTGCCTAATTTTTCCTTACCGCATTCCTATGGATAGCTTTTTCTAAGCTCCATGCGCCACCTATACTATTTCTCTAGTACAGATTTGCTATACTAGAGGAATATAAACTTTGTTTATAGCTATAGATTTTTAACTTGAAAAATTAATATAACAAGATGTCTCTCTGAAATTGTTTAAAAAGCAGTAAAGGGAATAAAGAAAATAAACATAAACACAGCTGAAAGGCAAAGAAGTAGTCCCTACTTGGCAAAAAAGAAAACTTAACCCTGAACTGGAGCAGGGAAAGATGAGAAGCAGTCTGACTGACAGGAGAGAACCAACTCAAAGGTCGAGGAATCAGTGGCACCAGACACATTTGAAGGGCGGAGTGGGAGTGAAAACGGAAAGTCAAGTAGTTTGGCCCTCTGGTCCCCTTCCCCAGTTTAGGCACCTAAGCAACTGCCCCTTTTGGGTCACGACAGTTTTAAATTTTTCTGAAGGCAAAACAGACTTGTCCAGACTTCCGTGGACTGGAGAACACCAGGGACAGAGGAGGCAAGGAATGCCATAGTGAAATGAAGGGATTAAGTTTACAGACAGATGTTGAGATCCTCAGCTTCCCGAATGCCGGCAGCAGGTTTAGGCCTGCAGGTAGGAGACTGAGACTAGAAAGGCACTGAGTCATTCTGGTCAGTGCACCAGAACCGACTGAAAGACACGGATGGGAGGGGCTATTCAAAGAACAACCCTATCAGATCACCCCACAACGGAGCCCACTTTTGACAAGCCTCACCCACTTGTACAGAGCTTCTGACTGGCCTGTTACAGTGCCCAACTCTAAAACAAAGCCAAGGCAAGGAACCAATGTGAAAGACACAATAATAATCTCAGAGAGATGAAAGATGTCATTGCCAAGATTCAATAAGAGGATGCCTGGGGGATGGAAGAAGACCACAGAACAAAAAAGAGCTCCTGGAAGTTAAAAATACGATATTCAAAATGGAAAACTCAACAGAAAGGTTGGAATGTAAAGTTGAGAAAATATTCCAGAAAGTATAGCAACAACAGAAAGAAAACAGAATAGCTATCATGGAGGTCTAAATTTGAATCATAAATCTAAAACGACAGAGAAAATGGAAGGGGAAGGAAATTAAGTAATTCAAGAAAACCTTCCCAGGCTTTCTTGTGGTGCCCTGGAGGCAGTTGGCTGCTTTGGGATGAAGCTGAACATCTCTTCCCCAGCCACTGGCTGCCAGAAATTCACTGGAGTAAATGATAAACACAAGCATTTTACCTTTTATGAGAAGCATACGGCCACAGAAGTTGCCGCTGAAGTTCTGGGTGAAGAATGGAAGGTTATGTGTTTCGAATCAGTGGTGGGAATGACAAACAAGGTTTTCCCAGACAGCAGGGTATCCTGACCCATGGTTGTGTCCGCCTGCTACCGAGTAAGGGGCATTCCTGTTATGGACCAAGGAAGGCTGGAGAAGGAAAGAGAGAATCTGTTCGGGGTTGCAGAGTGGATGCCAATCTCAGTGTTCTCAACTTGGTCATTTTAAAAAAAGGGAGAAAGACATTCCTGGTCTCACTGATACCACTGTGCTTTGTTGCCTGGGGCCCAAAAGAGCCAGCAGAATCTGCAAACTTTTCAAGCTCTCTAAAGATCATGATGTCCACCAATGTGCTGTGAGAAGGCCCCTGAACAAAGGAGGGAAGCCACGTAGGACCACAGCCCAGATTTCAGCATCTTGTTACTCCATGTGTCCTGCAACACAAGCATCGGCGCACTGCTCTGAAGAAATAACATACTGAGAAAAGTAAGGAAGAGGCCACAGAATGTGCTAACCTTTAGGCTAAGAGAATAAAGGAGACCAAAGAAAAATGCCAGAAACACATTCCCAAGAGATGTAGGCTGGCCTCTCTGAGAGCTTCTACCTCTGGGTCTGAGTCTGAGTCCAGTCAGAAAAGAGATTTTCTAAGAGTAGCAAATAAGAACATGCATCCAATTTAAAAGAAGAAAAAGAAGTCTTCCCAGCACTAAAGAATCAGAGTTCTCTACATCAGAATGTAGAGTTCTACATTAAAAGCTCTCACTAAAAGCCCAGAATGAAAACTCACCAAGATGCACCAAGATGCATCTTTGTGAAATTTAAGGATAGATAGACAAAATATCCTACAAGTGTCCCAAGAGAAAATTCATAAACAAATGAGAAGACTGGAAAAACTTGAACACTAACTAGAAATTAGATAATTTTAAGAAATTACCATTAATTCTTCCTAGGTGTCTTAATTATGATTTAAAAACTATAGTCCTTACCACTCAGAGGCATATTTAAATATGTAAGTATGAAATATCTAAGATCTGCTTTAAAATAATCCAGAAGAGGGCTACTGATGCAACAAGATGTTAATTGCTGAAGCTGGGTAACGGGTACATGAGATTTTATTATTCTACTATTGTGCATGCTTAAAACTTTTTAATAAAAGATTTAAAAAAAAAATTCAGTGTATCTGCCCTGGCTGGTGTGGTTCAGTGGATTGAATGCCAGCCTGAGAACCAAAGGGTCACCAGTTCAATTCCCCGTCAGGGTACATGCGTGGGTTGTGGGCCAGGTTCCCAGTGGGGGTGTGAGAGAGGCAACCACACATTGATGTTCCTCTCCCCTCTCTTTTTCCCTCCCTCCCCCTCTCTAAAAATGAATAAAAACCTTAAAAAAAAAATTCAGTGTATCTCACCACTGGGTAGTCGAAGAGAAGACCACACATCCTGAGCTCCCCAGTCCGGAGTGAGGGGAGGACAGCTGATAACTGGATATGCAGTGTTACCAGACATCACTGGTCCCAAACCATTGCTTCTGCCTGCCACTGCCACAAACACTGTAGGAATGCCATCCCCTAGGGAAATCACAAGTTTACAATTATGC
>PVJI01030205.1:0-14466 GCA_004026765.1 Micronycteris hirsuta | reverse complement strand
AGAATCAACATCATCAAAATGTCCATACTCCCCAAAGCAATTTATAGATTCAATGCAATCCCTATCAAAGTACCAATGGCATATTTCACGGAGATAGAACAAACACTTCAAAAATTTATATGGAACCATAAACGTCCCCGAATATCAGCTGCAATTTTGAGAAAGAAGAGCAAAGCAGGAGGGATCACAATTCCTGATACCAAACTATATTACAAGGCCACTGTAATCAAAACAGCTTGGTACTAGCATAAAAACAGACAGATAGACCAAAGGAACAGAATAGAGAGCCCAGAAATAAACCCGAGTCTCTATGGGCAATTAATCTTCGACAAAGGGGGCAGAAGCATAAAATGGAATAAAAATAACCTCTTCAACAAATGGTGTTGGGAAACCTGGATGGCTACCTGCAAAAAAATGAAACTCGAGCACCAACTTACACCATACACAAAGATAAATTCAAGGTGGATAAAAGACTTACATGTAAGGCGTGACACCATAAAAGTTCGAGGAAAACATTGGTAGGGAAATCTCAGACATTCCACGCAGCAACATCTTCAATGATATGTCCCCTAGAACTAGTTACATAAAGGAAAGAATAAACAAATGGGATCTTATAAAAATAAAGAACTTCTGTGGGTCTAAAGAAAATAGTATTAAAATAAAAAGAGAACCAAGTGTATGGGAAAACATATTTGCCAATGATACCTCAGACAAGGGTCTGATCTCCAAAATATATAAAGAACTCATATGACTCCACTCCAGGAAGACAAAAAACCCAATTAAAAAATGGGCAATAGAGATGAACAGACACTTCTCAAAAAAAGGACGTACAGAGGGCCCAGAATCATATGAAAAGATGCTCAACATCATTAGCCATCAGAGAGATGCAAATTAAAACCACAATGAGATACCATCTCACATCAGTCAGAATGGCCATCATCAACAAAGCAACAGATAACTGTTGGAGGGGATGTGGAGAAAAGGGAACCCTACTGCACTGTTGGTGGGAATTCAGACTGGAGCAGCCATTGTGGAAAACAGCATGGAACTTCCTCAGAAAAATGAAAATGGAACTGCCTTTCGACCCAGCAATTCCACTCCTGGGATTATACCCTAAGAATCCTGAAAAACCAATTCAAAAGAACCTTTGCACTCCAATGTTCATAGCAGCACAATTCAAAATAGCTAACTGCTGGAAACAACCTAAGTGCCCATCTACAAATGAATGGATCAAGAAACTATGGTACATTTACACAATGGAATTCTACGCAGCAGAAAGGAAGAAGGAGCTTATACCCTTTGCAACAGCATGGATGGAACTGGAGAGCGTTATGCTAAGTGAAGTAAGGCAGGCAGTGAGGGACAAATACCATATGATCTCACCTTTAACCGGATCATAACCAAGAAAAGTAGAAGCAAGCAAAACATAACCAGAGACATTGAAATTAAGAACAGTCTAACAGTAGACAGGGGAGAGGGCGGAGGGGACAATGGGGAGAAGCGTTTTCAGGAATCACTGTAGAGGACAAATGGACAGAACTAAGGGGGAGGAGGGAGGCTGGTGGGGAAGGTGGCGCTGGAGGGGAAGGGAGGAGGGGAGGGGAGAGGATGCAAATAACTGTAATTGAACAAAAAATAAAATTAAATTAAAACAAAACAAAACAAAACAAAAAAACAGCCTGGTACTGGCATAAAACATACAGATAGATCAGTGGAACAGAACAGAGAGCCCAGCAATAAACCGAAATCTCTATGGTCAATTATTTTTTGACAAAGTGGGCAGCAGCATAAAATGGAGTAAAAATAGTCTCTCAACAAATGGTGTTGGGAGTGCTGGACAGCTACGTTCAAAAACATGATACTCAAGCACCAACTTACACTACAGACAAAAATAAATTCAAGGTGAATAAAATATTTAAATATAAGACATTACACCATTAAAATCCTAGAGGAAAACGTTGGCAGGAAAATCTCAGACATTCCATACAGCAATATCTTCACTGATATGTCCCCTAGAGCAAGGGACATAAAGGAAAGAATAAGCAAATGGGATCTCATGAAAATAAAAATCTTCTGCATGGCTAAAGAGAACAGCATTAAAATGAAAAGAAAACCAACTATATGGGAAAACATATTTTCCAATGATACCTCAGAGAAGCTAATCTCCAAAATATATAAAGAACTCACATTATTCCAGTCTAAGAAGACAAGCAACCCAATTAAAAAATGGGCAAAAGACTTGAACCGACACTTCTCCAAGGAGGACATACAGAGGGTTCAGAGGCATATGAAACAATGCTCAGTATCGCTAGCTATCAGAGAGATGCAAATTAAAACTGCACTGGGATGCCACCTCACACCATTGAGAATGGCCATCATAAACAAAGCAACAAACAAGTATTGGAGAGGTTGTGGAGAAAAGGGAACCCTGGTGCACTGTTGGGATTGTAGACTGTTGAAAACCACTATGGAAAACAGTATGGAATTTCCTCAGAAAACTAAAAATGGATCTACCTTTTGACCCTGCAATTCCACTGCTAGGATTATATCCTAAGAATCCTGAAACACCAATCCAAAAGAACCTATGTACCCCAGTGTTCATAGCAGCACAATTTACAATAGCCAAGTGCTGGAAGCAACCTAAGTGCCCATCAATAAATGAATGGATCAAAAAACTATGGTATGTTTACACAACGGAATTCTATGCAGCAGAGAGAAAGAAGGAGCTCCTTCCCTTTGCGACATCATGGATGGAACTGGAGATCATTATGTTAAGTGAAGTAAGCCAGGTGGTGAAAGACAAATACTATATGATCCCACCTTTAACAGGAACCTAATCAACAAAATGAACAAACAAGCAAAATATAACCAAAGACACTGAAATTGAGAACAGGCTGACAGTGACCAGAGGGGAGAGGGGTGAGGATTTTAGGGGAAAAGGGTGAACGGTTTGCAGGAACAATTATAAAGGACACGTGGATAGTACCAGCGGGGATGGAAACGCGAGGGAGGTGCGGAGGGATGGGCGTTTGGACTGGGGTGGGGGTAAAAAGCAGAAAACTGTACTTGAACATCAATAAAAACAACAACAACAACAACAACAACAACAACAACAACCAGTCCACAGGAAGCAAGGAAGAAGGAAGGAAGTCAGTCTTTCCTATGTAGCCAAATTAGCTGAATGTAATCAGTGGAGTGACATGTCACAGATGACCTCCCATCTTCTCTGCCCCTCTTTGAACTTCCACAATTCTTTTTTATGTCATCCAGATGTCAATTCAAGGTTTGGGTTGATGGAGAAATTTTGTATTGCCATGATAACTGAGGAAAATTTGGCTTTCTATATCTTATTGCCTAGGGCCGCCCTTTCCATATCCCAAACATATGTTATGTATTTTTCCATATTTTGTCCATATTTTCCAGAGTTAATTACTTCAGTAGCTCAAAGAACTTGCAGAGGCTATGAAACGTGTATCTTTCTTCTCCTTTCCCAGTAGTGCCTATGAGGGTAAGGGAACTTATCCCCATTAGTGTGAAATATGCCTCCTCCTTTAGAATGCAGAAACAGAAAAATTAGTTTGTGGTTTAAAAAAAGAGTTTTTAGTGCTGGCTGGTGTAGCTCAGTGAATTGAGCATGGGCCTGTGAAGCAAAGGGTCATAGGTTCGGTTTTTGATCAGGGCACATGCCTGGGTTGTGGGCCAGGTCCCCAGTGGGGGACATGTCAAAGGCAACCACACATTGATGTTTCTCTCCCTGTCTTTCTCCCTTCTTTTCCTTCTCTTTAAAGATATGTAAATAAAATCTTTAAAAACCGAGTTTTTAAAATCATTGCCACACTGACAGTACTTGCTATTTTTTGTTTACTATGGAAAACACTATGTGAAATATTTTATGTACATTATTTCATTTCATTCTCACAACACTATGGGTAGGTATTATTATGGTACTTATTTTGCAGATAAGGAAAGAGACTTAGGAAGGTTAAGGAACTTGTCCAAAGTCATATAGCTGGTATTTGAACTCAGGTCAGTCTGACTTCAAATTCCATGAATTCAGCCATACACTTTACTGCTTTTCTTGTCAGTGCTCCTTACTTAATCTGTATGACTTAATTAATTACTTTGCGGTGTGATATAGTTAAAATAATGGCTCTGGCATCAGACCTGAATTTGAATCTGAACTTTTTCTCTTGCTGGTAGTTTGATCTTGGGCGTACCTACATCATTTAAATGAGTGAATGAATGAATGAATGAATGAGTGAATAAACAATGCATTTTGGAGGAATGTGGTAAGGATTAGATGTGAACATGCCCAGCACATATCAGATACTGGATGAAATTTTTCTCCAACTGTTCTTCCCTCACTTATGTGGTTCACATTTTTCCAATGAGATTTCTTTTTTTTTTAATTACTTTATTGTTGTTCAATTACAGTTATTTGCATCCTCTCCCTCCCCTCCCCCCTCCCCCCACAATGAGATTTCAAATACATTAAGGACAGGGACCATGTCTTTGATTCCCTGTATAGCTTTAGAATCATACATAGTCTGGGCATATTATAGGAAAGCAATTAATGCTTTTTGTATTAATATTTTTGTGTTTATGTAATCCTTTTATGTTTTTATTTTTAACACTAAAAGCAAGGCTTTTTATTATATTACCAAATGTTGGAACTTATAAAAGTGATGAAGTACATTAATAATGCAGATTATTCTTTAAAGTGTATGATATGTACCTATTACATTGTGTATAGCCAAAAAGATCTTAATAATTAGGAAATATTTTCCACTATTAAAAACAATTATTCCATAAAGCAAAAATCACTTGTTATTCAAGGAGTGAAAATGGGTGACATTTCTACATACCTCTTTGTTGCTTCATTGTCCTATTTGTTAAAGGAGAGTAGCCCTAATTCCTAAAAGAATAGGTAAATGATGTAAGCACACATTTTACTAAAAACATATCAATACTAAATACAGACCTGAAAAAATGCTTTTCATGAATCCTTAGGGAAATGCAACGAAAACAGAGCATGACAAACACTAAAAGAGCCAATATTAATAAAAATTGAATGAATCAAGATTTCGCTAGTGTGGGGAAATGCAACCTTCATATACTATGAGTAAGAATGCATAAATGTATAATTAGTTTAGATCATACTTTGTTAGATTCTTCAAAAGTTAAACATTAAACTTTTGAGACATGTTTGCACAGTGAATGTTTATATAAAATTCAAATCAGATAGATGGCTCCTCAGATTTCTTCAGTGTCATTATACTGAATAAAACAATAACACATTCCATAAAATCTGAACTTTTACACAGTATGAACTCTCTGATGTCAAAAGGGTATAGATTTCTGGCTAAAGATTTCCCACATACACTTTACTCTTGAAGCCTTTAAGAGTCAGAACTCTGGTTATGGAGTCCATAGCTACAAGGTAAAAGATTTCCCACATTTGATGTCCACATAAGGCCTATTTCCAGTGAACTCTCTAAAGAGAAGAGAAGACAGATTGATAGAAAAAATTTTCCCACATTCACTGTACTCATAAGGCCTTTATTTATTTTTTTAAAGATTTTATTTATTTTTAGAGAGAGGGGAAGGGAGGGAGAAAGAGAGGGAGAGAAACAGCAATGTATGGTTGCTCCTCACATGGCCCTCACTGGGGACCTGGCCTGCAACCCAGGCATGTGCCCTGACTGGGGATCGAACCAGGACCCTTTGGTTCCCAGCCCGCGCTCAATCCACTGAGCTATACCAGCCAGGCCCATAAGGCCTTTATACAGAGTGAAATTTTTTATCATAATGGAGATTAGTGCTACAAGTAAAAGATTTCTTACATTGCCCGCATACATAAAACCTTTCTCCTGTGTGAGCTCTCTGATTATAACAGAGGCCATGGGTAAAAGGTAAAAGATTTCCCAAATTTTTTGAACTTATGAGAACTTAGTGTGAATTCTCTGATGACAATGAAGGCCATGGCTACTGGTAAAAGACTTCCCACATTCATGGCACTCAAAAGGCCTTTCTGCGGTGTGAAGTCTTTCCTGATAATGGAGGTTACAGGTATGAGAAAAAAGATTCCCCATATTCACTGTTGGCATAAGGCCTTTGTCCAGTGTGAGCCCTCTGATGATAACAGAGGGCAGTGCTTCTGGTAAAGGATTTCCCTCATTCACTACAATCATAAGGCCTTCCTCCAGTGTGATGTGTCTTATGGTAATGGAGTTTACTGCCACTGGTAAAAGATTTCCCGCATTCACAACACACAAAACACTGTCTACCAATAAGGCAACCCTGGTCCTGAACAAGTGTGTGGTCACAGCCAATGGTTTTCTTGCATTCTCTCAAGGTGTAATGATATTTTCTCCTTTGAAAGGGTATTCCAGACTTAGAGATTTCATTTTCACTGTTCATCATGTGAGTGGCCAGTTGCTAGAGATGTCCTGAGCTGACCAGGAAGTGTTTTGCAACTTGACTTGAGGTACAAGGCTTCCATGATACATGTAAATTCCAGCTCTCCTAACTGTAACTGTTTCCACATTGCTTATGAAACAATTCTCTCTTGTGTGCTGTTCTTGGTGCTGGTGAAAATTTGCACTGAAATGCAATCATTTTGCACATGCTCTGCATCCCAAATGTTTCTGGCTGAGTTATGTTCCCTGCTGCTCAACCAAGTGGAAGATGTCTCTCAAGATTGGCCCACAACTATCATAGGAGGAGTGTTACTGAAACAAACTCCACACCTGGGGTCTTTCTGTACTATGGTTCTTCTTTGCCCGCCACTGTGTTAGGAACTGTGGCTCTCGATGCTAGAATTTGCAAAAAGGAAAGAAACTATTTAATTAAAAGTTATACAGGTTTAGAATAATGGCAGAATTCTACTGTTAAATCTCACACCCTTTAGAAATGAAGATACACCCACAAACACACAGGCCTGCTCTCCCCACTTTGCCGGTCAGTCCAGTCTCAGAGCATGCCAATCAGAAGTACCACCTTCCAGAAGGAAAAAAAAAAACAAGTCTGCAGCTCACTTCTCCTGGTTTCTCCCAGTAATCCATGCTTGGCTGGGCAGGTCTTCTGAGGTTCCTAGCACCATCAGCTGTGTCACTGTGATCTGCAGTTCTTAATCCAAAACCATGTAGCACCTCCTCATGGCCCACCACTGAGAGTCCTTTCACTCCTTTCCTTCACGCATGGACTCGCATTATCCCCCATTGTCTCACATTGTCCCCATCTTACATGGTAACCCATTTTTTTGTTTAAATCCCAGACTGGAACCTCCTCTACAAGCCCATTTCCGACTCCTCCCACAACCTGCTACACCTGCCAGCACTCCCATGTTCTGTGCCTTTCTTGGCTGCCATAGTTAATCTGGGCAGCTGTGGCTCTGTGGCATGGAGCAAACCATCTCCAAGCTCTTGTGCAGGCACTGTAATGGGGGGTGAGGGAGCTGCCTTCCAGCTGCATCATGGGTCAAAATCATGTCCATCTCCCTGACTCCACACAGGCTATGAAGCTAGCCTGCTGTTATTGATATGCAAAATAATTCTCAATCCCTGTGCTGTTGTTTTTCCCTGCCCCCAAGCTAGGCTTGTAGGGGGCCCTTGGGCTTCTCAGCCTGCACCCAGTTACAGTAGCTGTTCTGGGAAGAGAAAGCTGCTTTGGCATCTGTTGCTTATACCACTTGTATAGAAACACTGTATTCAATGAGTGATTCCACATTCTCTGCTCCACAGCAACAACATTTACCAACTGCCATTCATCAATGCCAAACACCTTCTGAGCCCACCCTGCCATGGGTGGCGTCATGCTCCTCTTGTGATGCACAAAGGACTCCCAGTTGAGCCATTGCATGGAATACAGATGATATATGTCCTCAGCAGGCACTTCAGTGTGGCCTCCACCATTGGACTCTGTGAGCTAAGCAGGGCAGGAGCAGCAGGAGAAGAGTGGGCCCCATCACAACCCCTGCATGGGGTGCCTGTGCAGCCTTGCTGAGCTTCACACATGCTGCAGTGACCACCACTCTCACGACTTCTCAACCTGACTCTATGTCATATTTTTTTAACTTTAATTTTTTTATTGTTAACACTATTACAGATGTCCCCATTTCCTGCCCCCCTTTGCCCACCTCTATTCAGCCCCTCCCCCCTTCCCTCAGGCCATCACCACACTGTGTCCGTGTCTATGGTTTATGCACATGTGTTCTTTGGCTAATCTCCACCTTCTTTTTTTAAAAAGATTTTTAAAAATTTTTATTTATTATTAGAGAGAGGGGAAGGGAGGGAGACAGAGAGGGAGAGAAACAGCAATGTATGGTTGCTCCTCACATGGCCCTCACTGGGGACCTGGCCTGCAACCCAGGCATGTGCCCTGGTGGGGAATCGAATTGGGACCCTTTGGTTCCCAACCCGCGCTCAATCCACTGAGCTACACCAGCCAGGGCTCTACCTTCTTTTATAGACTGATAGATCTCAGAGGAGAGTGGGGTAGGAGGTTGAACTTTTAAAAATTTGAACAAATAACTTTTCTTTTTTTCCTTTTAAAAAAGATTTCATTTATTTATTTTTACAGAGAGGGAAAGGGAGAGATAAAGAGAGGAAGACAAACGTCGAGTAGTTACCTCTCATATATGCACCTCCTCAGGGGAGTGAACCTGCAACTCAGGCATGTGCCCTGACTGGGAATTGAACAGGCAAACTTTTACTTTGCAGTATGGTACCCAACCAACTAAGCTACACTGATCAGGGCTTTCTTTCTTTTTTTTTTAAAGGAAATCTTTTGTATTAAAATTTGACACCCATAAAATATTTTAAGAAATTTTTCTTCATCTTAGAAACACATAATTAACTGGTGAAGTACTGTATATTGCTGTGTATAATGTGCACCCATGTTTTTTGCCCAAACTGTCAGGAAAAAAATTTTTGTTTTAATTTTTTAATTCAATTTTTATTTATTTATATTTTGATACTTGTTTTTTGTATTATAAAGGAATTTTAGCATTTATTTTTGAACATATTATGGTATAAGAAATTTTATGTAACAAATAATTACAAAATACCAGAACAGATACAAGGTATTTTGGGTACTACCCATGTATCATGTGCATCCTTATTTTTCCCTCAAAAATTTGGGCAGAAAAATGTGCATTATACACGGCAAAATACTGTACTACCTTGTTCCTTTGCCTTTCTAGTATGTGACAGTAGTATAAGCTTCTTTGTAAATGCTTTAGCAATTTTTTTCCTAATTTATAACAAGGGGGATGAGTAACAATTTTCAAGTCCTTTTTCAAAATAAGAATTAGTTTTTGATTTGAGAATGACTTCAGAAATCCTTGGCTGGTCCATTTCCTTTATGGCCATCTTTAGGGCATGAAAAACAGTTGGTGTACTCAGAAGATTACTCAAGTTAAAAAAAAAAAATTAGCCAAGCTATTTGTTTGACTGAATTGTCTCTTTTACTAGGTAAATTGACAGGGTTTAAAAATCAAAGTTAGTAAGGGCATACATCTTGATATTTTAGCATCTTACGTTTAAACTACTATCCGAGACCTTTAAAGAGAGGCTAAGTAGAATGGAGGATAGATTCAAAAAGTCCTACGTATGTCTAAAACAAATTCCAAAAGGAAGAACTAGAGAGAATGAGGGGAGAGGCCATTTTTAAAGAGATGATGATTGAGAATTTTCCAGAATTGATGAATGACGTGAGTCGTCAGATGCAGATGGCATGAATCCCAAGAAGAATGAGTAAAAATAAATCTGATTTCTAGACACACCATGGTAAAACTGCAGAACACCAAAGACCAAGCCTTAAGATTAACTTGCTAAAGATCATGTAGCTAGTAAATAGTGAAACCAATATTCAAATGCATTTTTAATTATGAGTACCAGATCCTCTAATTATAGGCTCTCATTTACAGATGAGGTAATTGAGGTGAAGAGATGGCAGAGATTTGCTTTGGGATATTAATGGTAGTAGGTCTTGAAGTTACACTGGCTCCTTTACCTCAGAAGTAGGAGAATGCTCAATTCTGAGTGGTAAGAGGAATCATGCTGTACCTTGAAAACAATAAATCATGGATTTCAGGCTATTGTTTCCAGGGTGATCAGCAGACAGTACATAACATAGTTAACAAGAACATCCAATACTTATGTAGTACTTTCCATGTGACAGGCATTGTTGTCAGTTTTTAACATAACAACCCATTTAATTCTTATACCAACACAGTGAGTTAGGAACTAGTTTTATCACGGTTTTCAGATGAGGAAATTAAGGTGCACAGTGATTTGTCAAGGTCACAAAGCTAGTAAGTGCAAGAACTGGATTTATACCCTAGGTAGTCTGGTTGTAGAGTCTTTGAACTTTATACTATACTGCCTCTAGCTTAAACACAATAAATCCTGTAAAGTCAGGAACTGCGCCTATCTTGTTCACCACTGTATTCCTAGAATCCAGTGCAATGCCTGGCACATACTAGATACTCAATAAATATTCATTACATTAATGAAGTCATAAATAAATGAATAAACTTGGTTTGTAATGCATATCCGGTGTGGCTGTATGGACTGAACTGTTTCACAACCAGCTGGCTACTTAGTAATAGTGAAATTTCTTGCAAATAGGACCAGTTTGTTTCTTGTGATACCAAGCACCTTGGCAGTTAGAGTTGTGTCCTAATGCCCTTTGCTCACAGCATCAGCTTTGGCCTGCAGGCTTGGTGATTTGCTTAAGTGGATCCCCTGGTTCTGAGTCCCACCTCTAAACTAGCAGAAACCTAGGTGTCATTTGCCGATTTGTGACTATTTGGGCTCAGAGGCCATAGGACCCTGGGTGGAGAAAGTCCCAACTAGGATTTAAAAATGTGGGTCTGTAACACAAAGACAAGAAGCAGCTGGAAATTCTCCATATACTGGGTATTCTCTGGGGGACTGCTCAATCATGTGTTCACAGAGCATGCAGATTCTTAGCAGAATGAAATAATCAACATGCTTGTAACATAAAAGCATCTGAGAAGTAATGGGACACCATCTGTCTCTTAGCTCTGAGACCAAACTTGCAGTTAGTATTAGGTCTCTTGTGTGTTACAGATCCATTTTGCTCTTAATTCAAACCAGAATTTTATTAAAACAGACTCCTAAAAAACGTTAACAGCCTAAGTGGGTAATCGCTCCCTTAAAAATGCCATCTCTGCCTTCACTCTTGGACCCTTATGTGGCATTATACGGTTTTTAAAGTTTTAACAGAATACATTTTCACTTAAAAGATG
Organism: Micronycteris hirsuta; assembly: GCA_004026765.1. Classification (NCBI taxonomy): domain Eukaryota; kingdom Metazoa; phylum Chordata; class Mammalia; order Chiroptera; family Phyllostomidae; genus Micronycteris; species Micronycteris hirsuta. The sequence continues at coordinate 3,191 of PVJI01030205.1, read as the reverse complement.
GCAGAGACTTCCTTGTCTGCCTTATGCCTCAGAATACATCATACATTCACAATTTAGTCATTGGAATTTTCAGGTTAATAATACAACTTGATAGAACTAATGTATTAATAACTGTTTAATATGATTATACCTATTCAGGACTCCTGGTCTAAGCACTTAGCTTAAAGTGATGGGTCTCTTCAGTAATTGGTAAAAGACTAATGTAATAATGCAACTGGCTGTGTTAATTTTCTACACTGAACAAATCATTTTTTTTCAAATTTTACCCCAACCAGTTGTTTTGTCATTCTGTATTGGGTTGTCTTCAACAAAACCTGTTTACAAGTTGGTCAAACCAGTACAAACAGTGAATTAATACAAGACATGACACTGTTGCAGATATTGGCATTGTTGTCCTCTCTTTATCAGAAATAGAAGGATTTGGGCATTCAATCATGATAAAAATATAATAAAGTATGAATTGTTAACAGAAATGTGGTCAACACAAACCATTTTCCTCACTAAAATGTGACTATTTGTCAAGGGTGTAGTTATCTAAGAAATCAATTATGTGGGAGGCTAATTGATAGTAATACACTCATCTTTTTATAAACCAGAAGATTTCAGCTAGGCTTGGGCATGATTAGTAAATGCTACTTCTGCTCTGACTAAACTCTTTAGTTTTTGTCTATCACCACATATTACTAAAACAAGAGCTGGTGACCCTTTGGTTTTATGAAATATTTTCACTCAAAATTATTATTAACTGAAGAGAGCTGGATCTATTCTCTTTTCTCTGGATTTTTCTCACCAGAACATGATTATTCTGCTTTATTGTGTATATAACTAAATAATGGATAAATCAAAGAGATGGAAGAATTATCTTTGATTGAAGGTTGTAAAAGTGCTATAAATACATGTGTAGACACCCCTTTTTAAACTTCCATCTCTGTATCATTAATAAATTCATTAATGAGGGCTCTATTCATATATCTATTATCAATTTTCATCATTTGTATGTTTTAATCAAGGTCTCCTGCCTTTATTAGTGTCATTAATGCCTGTCAGCAAATGATAATATAGGAGACTCTCACAAATTTATATGCATTCCCAGTGTAGAGACACAAACTCAGTCAGTATTCTTGCATGACAGAGGCTATAACAAATGGCCATTCTTCCCAGGAGAAGTGTAAACAGGTTTCTAATTAATGCATTTACCATTAACATTTGTTTAGTCTTTACTCATAGCGTATTCATTATGTTTGGACACCAAATATGATGTTGTTATTGAAATGAGGTATTTGTACAGTGTCCTTAGATCCACATAACAGATTGAATTACTTACCTATTTCTCTCAGTACTTTACCAGATATCAGAGAGTATATGGATAACCTTGGATAAGGTTCTACTTTATTACCCCCCTCAGGTGTAAATTGCTTAATAGTTAGTAGTTTCCTTAAATGCAATGAAAGTCAGCCCTTGGTGTGCATGTGAGGGGGTAAGGGGAGTAAGTTGGAGGTTATTAAGGAGGAAAGGGGAAAATTCTTTTATGAATTCCAGTGGCAGGGCATTTAAATCAAAACTAGAAGTTCATTGCTGCTGAAAGTCTGTAATAAAGACTGATGGTCAATTTTCTTCCCTCATATTCATAAAATGATCAACAGTTCTCAAAGAAAGATATAATAGGACAAACTTTTCTTCTTCTAGCTGGCAGTTCTAAATTTCCTAAATCCTTAAATAAAAGCTTTAAATGAAGAATGGGGATATAAAAAAAGCCTAATTATGACTTCTTTGTTGACCATGTTATATGTTGAGCATAAGTAGCATTTCTTATCATAGCTCATCCATTCATTTACTTAAGAACATTTATTAAGCTACATTTGGGGCCAAGCACTGTGCTCATTTGGGATACAGAGATTAAAAAACATACAGCCCACCCTTGAAGAAACTCATGAGACAAACTAACAATACAGTGTGGTTTTCATTAGGAACATAAGTGCTATGATAATTTTATGTCCAGGATGGTATGTTAGCATAAAGGGATTCTTCATGGAAAACCCAGGGAAGGTTTCTCAGAGAAGATAGCATTTGAGCTGAGTCTTAAAGAATAAGTAGGATTTTTAAAAAGAGGAAAGAAGGAGACATATGCCAGGCAGAGGGACTAGGATGTGCAAGGGTCAAAACACATTAAACAATGTGCTGTGTTTATGGAATGGTAAAAAGTTCAAGGTGACTAGAGCATTGTCTGCCTAGGGGATAGGTTATCGGAGGAGTGATGGGAGATGTTAGATTGTATAAGAAGTAGATGGGAGCTAAAACAGGGAGAGGGGGTTTCAGTTTAAGGGATATTTCAGAAATGTAATTAATAAGACTAGTGACTAAGAAAATGTAAGGAAAGTGAGAATTAAGAGTCAAGATTTTCTTATGGTTACCCTAATTTTAGAGATACTTGAAAGCTATGTTACTATGGTAAATAGTTATCAATGTGCTAATGGAAAAACTGAGGCATGGGGATTATATAATTTGTACAATTAAATTGTAATAGTTAAATTGCTACAGTGTAAAGGGGAGCTTTTAAACTAAAATATTTATAGTTTTTTAAAGATCATTTTGACTGTGTATTCCTGTGGTCAATTGGAATGACTCTAAACAGTGCTGTTAGTTTGATGATCAATTTTTGTCATGACTGTGAGAAAATGTCAGTTAAAATAGCTGATTCAGATAACTAGGTGGTCATGAAAATGCACTATAGTTTGGGCTTGGGCATTGGGGCTGGGAGTGTGGGTTTGGGCATGATTTAGTGTACAGGGAGCCACTTGGAGCACCCTTTCACCTTTGGCTTAGAGTAAGATAGGTCAGTAAAAGCTTTAATGATTTGCTGACCTATAGTGTCCTCATGAGATGGAAAGAAAATTAAGACAGTAGCCAATGGCTCAGGAAGAAGAACTCCAAAAACATTTGCTGGTGAATAAGCATACCTCTTTGACCCCAGGGCATAAAGGCTGAATGCATGGTACTGACAAGGCCTGAGGATCAGTCTATACAATAAAACATACTTTCAGGACAGTGAGAAGAGAAGGTTTTTAAAAAGAACTTTTATTGAAGTATACATGCAGAAGAGTACACATATCATAAGAATACAGGGGGAGAGGGTGGGAATGGGGCACAGAATAAGTAGCATAAATGGGAGGTAGACAACAGATAGGGGGAGG
>PVJI01030204.1:0-14467 GCA_004026765.1 Micronycteris hirsuta | reverse complement strand
CGACATAGTCAACCTATCAGATGCGCAGTTTAAAATGCTTGTAATCAAAATGCTAACAAAACTGGAAGATAGGTGGACGCAAATAATTGAACAGGTGAAGAATACGATAAGGACAATGGAGGAAGATTTACAGGGAACCAACAGGGAAAAAAAGGAAGTTGGATCTCAAACCAATGGGGTGGACCAGAAGGAAGAAATAAGAATTCAAAAAAATGAGGAGGGTCTCAGGAATCTCAGAGACATTTGTAAACGACTCAATATCCGGATCATAGGGCTGCCAGAAGGACAAGAGGAACACCAAGAAATTGAACGTATTTTTGAACAGATAATGAAGGAAAACTTCCCAGATCTGGCAAAGGAAATAGGCTTCCTGGAAATCCAAGAAGCTCAGAAAACCCCAAAGAAGCGGGACCCAAAGAGGAACACACCAAGGCACATCATAATAACATTACCCAAGGTCAAGAATAAGGAAAGAATCTTACAAGCAGCAAGAGAAAAAGAGACAGTTACCTACAAAGGAATCCCCATAAGACGGTCAGCGGATTTCTCAAAGGAGACCTTCCAAGCAAGAAGGGGCTGGAGAGAGATATTTCAAATCATGAAAAGCAAGGGCCTACAACCAAGAATAATCTATCCAGCAAAACTTTCATTTAGAATGGAAGGGCAGATAAAGTGCTTCTCAGATAAGGTCAAGTTCAAGGAATACATCATCATGCAACCTCTACTATATGAAATGTTAAAAAGTTTCATATGAGGACTCAGGAGCGAAGGTACTGAGGCCAGATCAGCTACCGGGGAATTCAAATCAGTCACAGCCAAGACGCTTGTGAGGTAAGCAAGCAAAATACAACCAGAGAAACAAAATAGAACCAGAGACAATGAAGTTTAGTACATTCTGGCAGTAACCAGAGGGGAGGGGGAAGGGGAGAAAGGGGACAAGGGTATTCAGGAACTGCTATAAAGGACACATGGACAAAACCAAGGGGGAGGGGGGAAGCAAGGGAAGGAGGTGGGTTTGCCTGGGGTGGGGTGGGGGGAGGGTAAATGCGGACAACTTAATTGAACAACAATAAAATAATTTTTAAAAAAAGGTGCTTGATTAAATAGGGTAGTATGTATGTGATCCAGTGTACAGGATTGGAGACAGTTTTCTTGTCAAAAAGCCAACAGAAGACAATAGATGTGGCAATAGCAGGGTCATAGCTGGAGATGGCATTTAGGTATCAGAGGGTCTTCTGTCAACTATCCCCCAAGCAAGTCCAAAAGTTTACAACTTCCAAGACAAGTTATCTTCACAGGCTTTGAAAGGTACCAATGTCTCCTACAAAAGTGAGATTTATTTCCATGTCCCCCATCTGCCTGAGCCACACTCACTCACCTGAACAGCTCTGATGTGGGGTTTCCTCCTCCAATGTCCATGGTCCCTCTCCTTGCTCCAACTTGAAGATGACCTCTGGTTTGGGAACTTGGTACCCTGTTAACAGGACATTATACAAGATTGAGTCCAGCTAAATGGATTTCAGGCACCTTTCAATGACAATTCCATTTGCTCTTCAGAAAAGTAACCAAATTTCACTGGGAATAAAGTAATAATCACAGAGGTGAAAAAAGACTGAAGAGTGTCAGAAAAATCAAGGACAATATCATCACACACTTGCAATGGCCCAGAATACTCAGCAGCTGAGAATGCAAATAACCTCACTGAGGCCCCTGGCAGACACATAGGTGGCTGTGCTTACCAACTGAGAGCAGGTGACTATAATTCTCCAGTGTCACATCCCGGTATAGGCACCTCTGAGCAGGGTCCAAGTGCTGCCACTCCTCCCTGCTGAAGTCCACAGTCACATCCTCGAATGATACTGAGACCTGTAACAATACAATCCTTTTCAAAACAACGTGGTCAGCGGGGGGTATAGTGGGAAGATAAATAGGAAGTTCTTTTTAATGACTTTTACTACAATGTATCATAGGGTTTTCACTCAGTACCTAGTTTTCCATTTTTATTCTGTGAGAAAAAACTTATTAATGTATCTTGACATTCATTGCATACTACATTCACTCACTTATTCATTCAGCCATTCATTTTTTTCGAAAATGGGGATTAAAATGGGCTCTGTTTAAGTCCTCTAGTTAATGTAAGGACAAGATACAATACATTTGCTGATCGATCCTGTGCTAAGTAACAGGAATAGAGTTGAATAAAATATAGAAAAAATTAAAGACTTGAACACCAACACAGGAAGACACAGAGGGTGCTAAAAGGCATTTGGAATAAATGCATGAGGGAAAGGCAAAACAATACTTTAAAATACAATACAGACAAATATCTCCATGATGTTGGTTTAGAAAAATAATTCTCAAATGGGATACAAAAAACATTAGCCACAAAGGAAAAGATTGATAAGTCTGTCTATAATAAAGTTTAAAACTTCTGTTCATTTAAAAGATAGCATTGAGGGAGGAGGGGGAAGTGCAATAAAAAAAAGATAGAATTATAAGAGGGGAAAAAGGAAAACCACAGAATAGGAGAAGATATCTGCAACAAATATTACTGAGAAAGGCTCTTATTTAGATGATATAAATAACTCTCACAAACCAATAAGAAGAAAAGAGACCACTTAGTAGAAAAGTGGGCAATGGATTTGAAGAGGCATTTTATAAAAAAGGAAATCCAAAGCATCAATAGACACACACGGGCTTAACCTTAGTTAACCAGGGAATGCAAATTCGAACCACAACGAGATACCACTGCACACCCTCAGAATATCTTCAATGAAAAGGGCTAAAAATACGAAGTAATGAAGAGAATATGATGCAATGAGAACTTTCACATTACCCATGGCCATGTAAATTGGTACAACCATATTGTAAAGTATTTTGGCTTCATCTGGTAATGTTGAAGACATGCATACATTAGGACACAGTGATTCTACTCATGGAAATATGCCATATTTAAATACGTGTACATATGCAGCAGGAGGCATGTTCAAGAATATTTACAGCAGCATTATTTAAAATGTATGTAATATTTTATGATAAAAAGGTAAAAAAAAAACCAGTACTTTTAAAAAACCAGCGTTTAATATAACAGTATCTACTATCTTTGTGGGAAAACGTTAAAGATATTTTCTTTGTTGTTTTTGTTTGCATAATCTCTAAAGATATACCCCACCCACAACTAATCAGGACCAGTTTTCTGTACTAAGGAGACCTGGGGTGTTGGGGAAAAAAACCAAATGAATGTGTTAACTGTTCAAAAAATTAAGTTAAAAATTGCCAATTGAACAAAAATGGAATAGACATGATTCTCCCTTGCCCTAATTTGCTAAGTACAACTAAAAGCCCTGGACATTATATATAAAACAAAGATAAGAAGACTCTGTCAGCCCTGGCTGGTGTGGCTCAGTAGATTGAGCACCAGCCCGCGAACCAAAGTGTCGCCAGTTTGGTTCCCAATCAGGGCACATGCCTGGGTTGTGAGCCAGGTCACGGGCCAGCACAAGAGGCAACTGCACATTGATGTTTCTCTCCCTCTCTTTCTCCCTCCCTTCCCCTCTCTCTAAAAATAAAAAAAATAAATTACAAATCTTAAAAAAGAAAAAAAATAAGACTCTGTCAGTTGGAGAGAAGAAGATAAACTGGCTAGGGACCTCAGAATCTGTCAAATGACACTGTAGTAGTTTTCCTGTGTTTTCTTTTTGTCCCATATATCCTGGACTAGGTGCTGTGAAACCTGGAAACCCAGAAAGCCAATTGGCATAGACAAAACCTGCCCCCCAAAGCCTGCTCTCTCTAGCAAAAGGACCAGGAAATAGGGCAATGTAACAAGAAAGTAAATTTTATATAATAGCTGTCCTATTCCAGCCAAATATCACAGGAAAACTGTGGCCCCACCACCATTCCCATCAGTAAAAACTGAGTAAGGAGCCCAGAATTTCATCCTTCCTGGGGGTAATGAGGCCCCTCCTCCACAGTGTCAGTTTAGGCTAAGTGAGGATCTTGGATTTCTACCCCCACCCAGAAGCAACAAGGTGCTCATTCCCCTCTGAGATGTCAGAGGTGGCCAAGAGGGGAACCTGAACTTCTGCCTCCACCTGGAAGTAAGACGGAGATTCTCCTTTTCTAGCAGAACAGAGTCAGCAGAGGCCTGCTAAACACAAGATTTAAATAATATCCAGAGTCTCATACTTCCCAAGATATCCAAGACATAATTAAAAATCACACACCATATGAAGAAGTAGGAAAACCCCAACTTTAATGAGAAGAGATAATAGACACCAATACTGAGATGACACAGATGTTAGAATTATCTGACAAGATTTTCAAAGTAGCCATTATAATGCAAAAATAAAATGTCTCAGCAAAGAAACAGAAGATATAAAAAAGAAGTGAATGGAAATTTTAGAACTGAAAAAATGTAATAACCAAAAATTTAAAACTCAGTGGATGAGCTCAGCAGCTCAATAGCAGAATAAAGGAGGACAATGAAAAACTCAGACATTTTGGCAATAGAAAAACACAAATGATCCAATTTGAATAACAGAACAAAAACTGGGAAAAAATGAGCAGTCTCAGGGACCTGTGAGACTATAACAAAAGATCTGGCATTCATGTCATCAGAGTCCCAGAGGGAGAGGAGAAACAGTATGGGGCTGAACAAGTATTTGAAGAAATTATGGCTTAAAATTTCTCAAATTTGACAAATGATATCAACCTAGAGAGTCAAGACGCTGAGCAAACCCCCGAAGAATAAACCAAAAAAATCTACACCAAGACACACTATAATCAAACTTCAGAAATCTAAATTCAGAAAACCATCTTAAAATCAGTAAGAGAGAAATGACACCTTACCTTCAGGGGGAAAAAACAAAGTAACAGAGAATTGCTCATCAAAACCATGGAGGTGAGAAGGAAGTGGCACAACATTTTTCAAGTATGAAAGAAAAAAACTGTTAACCCTGAATTCTGTGTCTAGCAAAATTACCCTTCAGAAATAAAGAGGTAGCAGTTAACAAATAAATGAATAGATGCTTGACATCATTAATTATCAGGAAAATGCAAATCAAAGCTACATTGAGATACCACCTCACATCTACTAGGATGACTAGAGTTAAAAAAGACAGATAATAACATGTATTGATGAAGATGTAGAGAAATTGGAACACATTGCTGGTGGGATGTAAAATGGTGGACCTACTTTGGAAAACAGTTTGGCAGTTCCTCAAATGATTAAATATGAGTTATCATTTGGCCCAGCAATTCCACTCCAGATAAATGAAAATATATGTCCACATAAAAACTTGTACACAAATGTTTATAGCAGTATTACACCCTGGCTGGTGTTGCTCAGTGGATTGAGCACAGGCTGCGAACCAAAGGGTCACCAGTTCGATTCCCAGTCAGGGCACATGCCTGGGTTGCGGGCCAGGTCCCCGGTGGGGGCCACATGAGAGGCAACCACACATTGATGTTTTTCTACCTTTCTTTCTCCCTCCCTTCCCTTCTGTCTAAAAATAAACAAAATCTTAAAAAAAAACAAAAAAAACCCCAAATGTTTATAGCAGTATTACTTATAATATCCAAAAGGTGGAAACAATCCAAATGTATGTTGGCTGACAAATGGATAAACACCAAGTGGTATATCTGTACAATGGAATATTATACAGTCATAAAAAGGGATGAAATACTGACACACGCTACAACATGAATGAACACTGAAACATTATGTTGAATGAAAGCCATACACAAAGATCATATATTAATGATTCAATTCATGCAAAATGTCCAGAATAGTGAAGTCTATAGAGACAGGAAGTAGTGGTTACATAGGGTTGGGGGAGGCAGGGTGGGAAGAAACAAGGAAGGGGAGTGATGGCTAAGGGTATATATAGGGTTTCTTTTTGAGGTGATGGAAATGCTCTAAAATTGACTGTGGCAGTGGTTACACATATTTATAAATATACAAAAAAACACACTGAACTGCATACTTTGGGTAAATTGTGTAGCATGTGAATTATATCTCAATTAAGCTTATTTTTTAATTAATTAATTGATTTATTTTTAGAGAGAGGGGAAGGGAAGGAGGAAGAAAGGGAGAAAAACATCAATGTGTGGTTGCCTCTCACATGCCCTCTACTGGGGACCTAGCCCACAACCCAGGCATGTGCCCTGACTGGGAATTGAACCAGCGACCCTTTAGTTCACAAACCAGTGCTCAGTCCACTGAGCCACACCAACCAGGGCTCAGTAAAGCTTTTTTTCATATATATATATACACTTTATTTATTTTTAATTGTTCAAGTACAGTTTTCTGCCTTTTCCCCCAACCTGAGCCCAACCCCCAAGCCCTCCCCACCTCCCTCCGGCCTCCATCCCCCCATTATTGTCCATGTGTCCTCTATAATTGTTCCTGTAAAGCTTTTACTAAAAGAAATGGCCCTGGTCGTGTGGCTGAGTTGGTTGGAGCATTGTCCCGATATACCAATGTTGTGGATTCGATCCCTGGTCAGGGCACATACAAGAAGCAACCAGAGAATGCATGAGTGGGTAGGACAACGAAATCAATGCTCCTCTTTCTCTCCTTCCCCCCTAAAATATCAATACAAATTTAAAAAGTATTTTAAAAAAGAAAAAAGAATGAATGAAGGGGAAATCAAGACATTCTCTGATGAATGAAGACTAAGAAAATGTGTTGCCAGGAGACCTACCCTAAAAGAAAGGCTAAAAGAAGTTCTCTAAGCAGAAAGGAGATGATAAAAGGATTCTTGGAACATCAGAAAGAAAAATGGAAAGAACAAATATATGGGTAAATACAAGACTTTCCTTCTGCTCTTGAGTGTTCTAAATTATGTTTGAAGTTCAGAGCAAAAAAGTATAACACTGTTTGATGTGGATCTCCATGTATGTAGAGGAAATATTTAAGACAATTTTATTATAAATTGGGAGGGTAAGGGACTTAAAGGCAGGTAAGTTTTCTATATTTAACTCTAACTGGTAAAATGTCAACACACCAGTAGACCTATGTGGTGATGGAATAGTTCTGTATCTGGATTATTGTACAGGAATCTACACGTGTGTAAAATGGCAGAGAACTACATACACTGTATCAATGTTAGTTTCCTGTTTGCCATACTGTACTCTAGTGATGCAGGATGTAACCAATGGGGGAAACTGGGCAAAGTGTTACATGGGACCTATCTGTACCATCTTTGCAACTTTCTATAAATCTATAATTATTTCAAAATAAAAAGTTTGTAACAAATTAACAATATTATCTTCAGAAAGATTGGCGAAGTTAGTGGACACACCATAAAAGATCAGGATGCTATTACAAGAAGCATTCACTTCTTTCTTATCTATCTGCCTACCTACCCACCTGCCTACCTACCTATCACGTGGACTGGTGACTTCCTACTTTACTCAGCAGGTTATACTCTATTACTATCATTATTTATATTGCTACTCAAATTGTCCCAGATTTGGCCAGAGAACTCCTTCAACCTGACTCCTCTGTGCTTTTCACATGCCCCCATCTTTTGAGTACCTCATTATTCTCCAGCACTGAGTTCCTCCAGATAATTTTGTATACTTCCTGTTCTAATCCTGTAGTCAGTCATTTCTCCACTTATAGGAACAAGCAGCTCTAGTTCTATTAGTGATAAATGGCAAGTCAAAGTGTGCTTACTGTGCCTGGGAATCATATCACTGTCCTTTCAGCATCAAAGTGAGGGATGTTTTCCATACACCATAGGGAAATAGCAACTATTAATTGTTGCAGGCAAAAATCATCAGTGGCTGTTAAAAATCAGTGGACAAAATTATGAGAAATAGGATATTTACATAGTGTAAAAGGATCCCCCAACAAAACAGTTATTAATTACAAAGGGAAAGTAACTTCATAGTACCTGGCAGATAGCATCTTAGCCAGGTGATCAAAGTTAATATCAATAAGGGATAAATTGATATTAAATGCCTTCTGACATGAGGCACTGAGAAGGCCACAATATCATTTCTGTTATGTTCCTGAGAAAAATGAATAACACAAATCTAATTATGCAGAAGAGAAAAACTGAAATTGAGAGATATTCTTCAAAACTGTCAGTGTCATGAAAGTCAAGGAAAGGCTAAGAAACTGTTCACACAATCAAAGGACAACAACAAATTTAAAAACAAAAAAATAACCAGATCTTCCAGAAAACTGAACTGTATGGAAGTCCGACAAACAAGGAGTTCAAGAAGAAACATTCATTCAGATCAGTAGGAGGGGCGGAGACGGGCAGCTGGGGTGGAGAAGACTCAGGCAAGGCAGTGTCTGGAGGACCGAGGCAAGCAAGGTAGTGGATGGCAGACTAATGATAAAAAAAATGGTTTTAAGAATCTGTAGGGGATAGAAATAGTAAGAGTGTGGAATGGAAATAAGTCATAGCAAGAGAGAAAATAAAATTTAAAATGAAAGTAAGAGGAAAGAAGGTAAAATGGAGTAAGAGAAGGGAGGAGCAAAATATGAGATTTGAAATAAACTATAATATAAAAACTAGTAACCTAATAGGCACAGAGTCAAAGGACAAGAAATTAATGTTAAAAAGCTATGCAGGAGAGAAAATAATGCAAATCATAAAGAAGACTGCAGTGGAATTCATCTTAGTAGAACCTAGTGCTTACCCCGTCCTCTCTATCTTGATCTGCCCCTGGTGATGTCAGATGGTGTCCCAGTCTGGCCCTAGGCAACCTGTTCAAGATGACTAGTGATCCACAATTCGTGGCTGTTTCCTTCAGTTGTTAATCTAGTCAGTCTATAATCAGCTGTCAGGCTTAAGCACACAGGGTAGGCCAGAGTAATTCCTGTAGGCAGGGCTATTGGTTCCTCCTCAGGCTGATGCCACTTGGAGGGAACTGCTCTGCCTGAGCAAGATGGCTCCTCCAGTATGGGGGATGACTCAGAACAGGGATCCTGGTTATTGCTCCCTCAGTTTTCTTCACAAGTCACATCCCCAGACTCTCATCAAGAGTCTCTAGTCTACTTTGCCCTCCCTTCTCTGGAGCCCAGAATAAGTGGCTGCAAACAAAATTTTTTGGGTTGGCCTTTTATGAGGTTCTCTGTGTCTCTAGCCATCTATCCCTGGAAGACAGAAACCCTGACACTTTTCAAAGCTGGATGTTATCTGGGTTCCTTTCTGACTCTCGTGTTGTAGGCTGGGGAGCCTAGCTTGGGGTTTAGACCCCACACTTCTCAGGGGGAACCCCCCCAACCACTGAAAATTCCCTCTGGCACTTCAGCTGCCACCCTTGAGAGCCCAGCCAGCCCTCTTGTGTCTCCTCCACACTTGATACCAGTCATGTTGTGGTGAAGCTGTATCTTGTCTGTTCATAGGTATAAGGCTTCTCTCCAGCTACTGTTTAGTTGTTTATTCCAAATGATTTCTCTATAATTTACTGTATTTTGCCATGTATAACGTGCATTGTTTTGCCCAAAATTTTGAGGGGAAAATAAGGATGTGCATTATACATGGGTATAATGATTACATACCATGGGTATAATAATCCTGTGTATAATGCATACAGAATGTGGGTGCGCATTAAACATGGCAAAATGAAGTACCATAGTTGTAATTCCAGATTGGTCCTGGGAGGAGGTTAGTGTAAATTCCACTTTACTCCTCTGCCATCTTTAGATCGGGTCTATCTGCCTGTTCTCTGGTCCTGATGAGCTTTTCTCATTTCTTCTACTAGACACAGACTGACTGCCTTTTGAGTCTTCTGACTATTCTTTAGTCTAGATTCTTTTTTGCTTCTTTGGTAGTTCTAAAATACATTGCTAATTAATTCTCAACTGATGCTGCTATTTCTGGTCCATGGACCACACTTTGTGGAGTGTGGGCCAATTGGCTCCTATGCTCTTGAACATGAAATTATACTATTTCTGTGTGGTCTGTGCCACGGCTGGATTCTGTACTTTCTTCCGCTGCATCACTTACATTATGTCGGACTATTCACTGGGTCCTCTATTTCTTGTGCAGGGTGACCAACAGTCCTGTTTGCCCAGGACTTTCCCTATTTTAGCACTGGAAGTGCCCCATCCCAGGACACCCCTGTTACCCTATCCTGGGGACACCTGGCTGATTCCCAGCCTCTTTCTGAATTCTACAACTGTCTTAGCTTCAATGCCCACTGCCTAGGGCCTTTGGTTGCTAACTAGCTTCATGAACTAATACTATGCCTTCTGTGTGTTCTCTGGTCCCTCTATCAGTTGTCTAGTCAATCAGGGTTTTATCAAAAACAAGACACAGTTTTAATGGTCATGTATCCCATTCCCTAGGCTTCTAGTTAGTCTGGGATCTCTGGTGGACACCCAGCACACCTTTGCTGTTCCCTCTGGCTGGTCTTAGACCTCAGCAGCTGTTCTGTGTTCCATATGGCCCTTAGAGCCTTCAGCTATTCCTCAGCCTTTGAGGTCCTTCTCTGCCTCTCCAACTGTCCCATGGGTCATTTCCTTCCCTGCTCCTCCACCTGTTCTATAGCCTCAGCAGCTGGTCCCTGCTTCCTTTGGCAGCTACTCGCTCCAAGATTCATCTTTCCATTTCTTGTTCTCTGGTGTCTCTGCATTTCCCATCTCCCCAGATTTTTCTCTAAACCCCGGTACTACACAAAGTTGCTTGTCCTTCAGGCTCTTACCCAGCACACTGAACTTTTTGTTTTTTCTATTTAACTGAGTCTTCTGCTTCTTCATCCCTCTGGATGGTCCCTGTTCCCTCTGGCTGCTATTAAGTTCCTTTATCTCCTGATCCCTCCTCCTATGTTGAGATCCCTAATTGTTCTTGGATCCTGTTGCTCTCCCTTGCACCCCACTATCACCACTTCTCCAGCTCTGACAACTGTTTCTTGGTCTCTCTGCTGCTCCCCCACATCTGATTTATGTTTCCCATTTCTTCTGTCTCCTCTACTGCACTCCCACTTGTCCCCAAGGTCCCTTGGCTATCCTTCATCTCCAGTAAGTGCACCCTGGTCCCTCCAGCTGTTCCCTGTGGCAATTCCTCCCCCTTTTCTTTTAATGACCCCTTCTGCTTGTTTTCAAGAGTCAGCCACTATTTCTTGATCCATCCAGCTGTTCCCCATTCCTGGGGACATTTTTATTGGTTCCTTGGTATATGTCCCCATTCCCGGCTCCCTGATATATAATGAAAAAACCAAGACCCTGACATATAACTGAATAAATACTATTCACTAGGGTCTTGATAATTTCTTTTTTCTTTAAAGATTTTATTTATTTTTAGAGAGAGGAGAAGGGAGGGAGAAAGAGAGGGAGAGATACAGCAATGTGTGGTTGCCTCTCAGGTGCCCCCTACTGGAGGTCTGGCCTGCAACCCAGGCATGTGCCCTGACTGGGAATCGAACGGGTGACCCTTTGGTTCATAGGCCGGCACTCAAACCACAGAGCCACACCAGCCAGGGCTAACTTCTATCTCTTCTTGAAAAGGGGCAGAGATCTGTGGTTGAGAAGGGAGATATGAGTGGAGAAATGTGCCTTGCAGAGCCCAGAATCATTCATCTAGAATTTCCCTCACATCAGCTGGGCAAGAGGCCATGTCCAGAAGGATTGGGGAGGACCACATTGTTGTCGCCCCAATCTGTGACTCTGTAACTGACATCATGATGGAGCAGAGCCTAGCCAACAGCAATTTTCCACTAGGTAGAAGTGATTTGTTTAACATTCAATGACCTTATATCTTTGACTCAAAATATAATTTCAGTGACTTGGGCAAAAAGATTTAAGTGTAAGAATTTCAACACAGCAGTTTTAATCACAATAGAAAACCTAAAACACTTTAAATGTATATATAATAGAGTGGTTAAATTAATTATAGTTTATCCAAAAGACATAATGCTATATATACATCACGTGTATATGAAGAAAAATATTTATTGCCTAGAAAATTATGTTAAACTGCCAAGCTAAAAAGGAGGCACCAAATACTATGGTTCCATTTTCAAACTTGAGCTATATAATATATATGTATACGGTATGTATGCACACTCACAGCCCCACACTATATCCCTATACATGCACTCATGCACATACAAATAAAAAACAACAACTGAAAGGAAATATAGCTAAATGTTAACACTAGTTCATTTTGGGTAACGCTGGAATTATGAGTAATGTTTTATTCTCTTCTATTTGCTTACCTGCATATTTCAACATTTTATTGTGAAATAGTAAAATTATGAAATAATAAAAATTAAAATAAATTTTAAAAGTTTAATATTATCTGCCCTGACTGGTGTAGCTCAGTGGATTGAGTGTGGGCTGTGAACCAGGGGGTTGTTGGTTCGATTCCCAGTTGGGGCACATGCCTGGATTGTGGGGCCAGGTCCCCAGTGTGTGGTGCACAAGAAGCAACCACACATTGATGTTTCTCTTCCTCTCTTTCTCCTTCTCTTCCCCTCTCTCTAAAAATGACTAAATAAAATCTTTTTAAAAAAGTTTAATATTATCCTAATGACCACATGACCAAGAGCCCATGTGACAATGAGCCTGTTCCAGAGGTGACAGCATCCATGAGACAATCTGTAGGAGGGAGCTGTCTGGTAGGGTCTGGCTCTCTCATCATCTTCTGTTTACAGCCTCTTCAGGGGAGCTTTTAGTGGGATACCTGGTCTGGGCTGCAGTGTGGCAAGAGTGGAAGACACCTTCAGGAGACTGAGTTGCAGTCTAGTACTATTATTCACAATCTGAGCCACCAGGGAAAGTCATGTCCATTCTCAGGCCATTTTGTTTACCTTTGAAAGGAGGAAGAACTAGAAAGGCCCTAAAGACTGTGGTCGCCCCATTATCCTCTAAGTTCCAAATAAAATGGATTTTTCTATCTTAGGTTGGGATAGAGAAATAAGCAAATCCCCAGAGACCATAGGGAAAGGAGGCTCCAGTGGGGATTAGCTAAGCACCTGCAAAGAGCCAGTGGAGAGTGAAGGGCCTATGGTGGGAGCCAGGATGTAATGTATCCCTGGTTAGAGCCAGTGACCATCTCCACCCAGACATGCCTGCAACCTGCAAGGGAGCTGGCCCTCTCCTCCAGGTGTGGTGCTAACCCTTCTGTCCCACCTTTCCTCCATCAGCCACTTCACATTTTCCGTTGAAACACACAGGACTCCAGATGTGGGACATTAGCCATGTGGTACTCATTCTCAGTAGGAGGATAGTGATCTGTCTCAGAGGCAGTGAATTTGGAATCTGCTGCCCTGGTGACCCACCTGCCCCTGCTCTGAGGTCCCCTGAGAGGTTGAGACTATCTACTTACTGAATGAATTCCTTCCCTGGAGACATCTCCCTCCTCACCTCACACAACCTGCCATATCCCTCTTTAACCAGAGCCATGGTCCATGGGGGAGAGTTCCAGTTGGTTGGCGTGTTCCTGCTGAGCCTCAGCCCTGGGGCTCTCTCTTGCTGACAACTTAGCTCCTACCAGGAGCTTGAAGTGAGGAGGGCATCTGTGGACTCAGCCAGAGCTGCTGAGGCTAGAAGGAGATCCTGCAGCCTTCACTGAGGTCTGGTCCTGGGGCTCCACAGAGATTCCAAGAAACCTGGACAGTGTCCACATGGTCAGTCACTCCACATTCACCCGAGAACTGCTTCCAGGGGGCACCAAGAGGTGGCTTACTGTGCTGGATACTGTGGAAGAGAAAAGTCCAGTAAAACAAACAAGTATTAGCATCAAATATGGGAAAAACTCAAGAGATTTGTTGTAAAATGAATGAGAATTTGAAATCCAGCTCTGGGGAAAGTCACTTTTGCCTGAATTTTTTTATCTTAAAACAGGGTAAAAATACCTGTCTCATGTGATTGTTAGGGTTAAGTGAAGTGATGCTTCTAAAGTATTCACTCCTACTTGACACCTGGAACACACTCTATTAATATTAAATATTGCTATTATAATGTTCCAGGCACATATTTTTAGGTACCTCATTTAATTTTCACACTCATTCTGTGAATTATCATCATCATGATCATTATTCTCATTTAGCATTAGATACAACCATTAGGAAATCCTAAGAACTTTGCCCCAAGATCATTCAGATTTGGGGGAAGGATGAAGACTCAAACCCAGGTATGCCTGACTCCAAAGTGCATTTTCTTAACTACTGTGCTGTATGGTATTTTATGTAAGGCAGAGTCACAACAATTATTATTTCTGTTTCCTGCTGCTTTCAGAATGTTTTGTCTGAGGGATGACCATGTCACTGTACATAAACCAACCTCCTATATAATTTAGTGTACATTCTTTTTTAAAAAATTACTTTATTGTTGTTCAATTACAGTTGTCTGCATCCTCTCCCCTCCCCCCACCCCCTCCAATCCCACCTCCCTCCCCTGCCCCCACCTTCCCCCTTTGCTCTGTCCATGTGCCCTCCATAGTGGTTCCTGAAAACCCTTCTCCCCATAGTCCCCTCTCCCCTCCCCTCTGGCTATTGT
>PVJI01030203.1:0-14471 GCA_004026765.1 Micronycteris hirsuta | reverse complement strand
CTCGCCGCCCCCCCCCCCCGCGCCCCACTTGTGCGGGCCTCCCAGCCTCCTCCCGGCTCCTCCCCTCGCGACACCTGTGTCGTCCCACCCCCTCCACACGCCCCCACCCCAGTTCGTTCGCCCCCTCCCCGGTTCCCCGGGCCCCCACCAGCCTCCTCCCTTCCCCCTCCCGCCAGGAGCTAGCGTGAGGAAGGGGGAGGCGCGGGGAAGGGGAGGCCGCGGAGGGGCCGGCTCCTGGGGGTTCGCCTCGCACCGCGGACCTGCAGGACTCCCCAGCGCCCTCTGTCTCTCCTCTGCCGGTGGGGCGGAAGTCGGGGCCTCCGGGCGCCCCCCAGCCAGGTACTTACCTTCAGGCCAGGGACCCTTTGCAGACCGCTCCAACATTGGCAAACACTCCACAGAGCTGACCCCGCTCGGCCGCTGCTGTCGCCGCCGCCAGCTTCCACCCCTCGGGCTCCCCGCCCCCAGCCTACGCCCGCCTTCCCAGCGCTCCCACCGCGCCCTCCCGGGCCCGCGCCGCGCGCCCCCGTCCCCGTCCCCGGCACGCGCTCTCGGCCTCCCTCCCTCCCTTCCTCCCAGCCCGCCGGTGGCCGGGCGCGGCCATTGTTCACGGCGCAGCTCACGCCCCCTGGTGGCCATCAAGGCCCCGCAGCGGCGGCCACCTCAGATGCTGCGGTGCTGGCGCACGCAGGCTGGGCCACCGCGCGAGGGCAGTTCCCAAGGGGCCTGGGGAACGAGGGCGGGTGAGTGCACGCGGAGCGCACCCAGTTCTCAGCCATCTGGTCTCCGGCCCGGCATCCTCAGCTGCAAAGGGTGGGCCTGGGGCAGCCGCTTCCACACCTGGGTTCCACAGCCGCCCCACCCCACCTCCCGGTGGACCCTCTGCTCTCACTAGACCTCGATCTATGTCTGGATTCCCCGCACGTACATTCCCCAAGTTCTCCCGCTGCCCTCCTCTGCTCTCCTGGGGACGCGCGAACATCCCTTGTCTGCTCTCGCCGGCGTTGTAAGATGCACGGTTTAGCGGATCCCGCACCTTCCAGACTGGGGGAAGGAGGGGCGGGGGTTAGTGCCACTGTCTCGCCCTGAAAACACCAGTGATCAGTAATCACCTGCTCTCCAGTTATCGGCAGCCAAATATCCTTCTCGACTTAAAAAAAAAAAATCGTACTTGGTCGCATGAAAAAGAAACATTTGGAACCAAAAATGAGAAACATTTTACAACGGTGCCCTAGATCCTGGATGGTTGAGGCAAGAGCACCAGAAAACTCGAATTACTTCCTGACCCGTCCTGATTTTGATGTGGGTTACTGGTACCCAGATAACTTAAACCCAGCTCAGCCCAAAGAAATTCCACACTTCATTTAGTAAATGGCACCAAAAGTAATCTGACAATAAAGACTAGAAATAGAAGTATTCCACGTCTTCACAGATGTGTTCATTCCCACGGTTCCTTCCCAATACCAGTTCTCCTGAGAAATGTCTACCAGGTCTGTGATTTCAGCCATCACTTAAAACCAACGGCTGTCTTTTCTACAACTGGGAGACAGTATAGTGTGTGGTTAAAAGCAAGGGCACCAGAAGTAGATAACCAAGACTGGTTATCCACTTGCATGTTATTTACCCAATGAGTCAAGTCATCCTTTTGTTCAACAGGCGGTTTAATGTGACAATACGCATTTAAATGTGATACTACATATGCAGGACCTGGCATGTGGTAAGTCTCAAGTGGTGAGATATGACCTACACCTCCCTATGTTCCCTCCTAGAAGTTTCCTCTGCACCTCTGTCAAGTCCCTCAAACTTCACATGTGGCATCCTCTCCAAATCTGTGCTAGTCCTTGATCAATGACTTCTAGCTGATCAAGCCTGGCATCTAGTCAACATTCAAATACTTGTTGCATGTTTGGAATGAATGCATGTCCTTTACGCCAGCAGTACCAAGGGACCCACCTCTGTGCCTTTCCATAGGCTATTATTGCCTTGCCCAGCAATCCATCCTCCTCTCCCCAATGAACAAATCATTTTTCAGATCATTCCAATATCACTTCAACAGGCATTCTCAAACTCCTCTGTGTAGGCCTGACTCTTCCTTCTCTGACATTGCAGGTATGTTAGATTGTTTGTTTTTGAGCCTGTCTCCACCTCCAGACAGCACTCTAAGGGCAGGCTCTGTGTCTCAATTATCTTTGTAGTCCCAGCATCCAACAGCAAGTGAGTGGAGGTAAATGCTTTTGAAGTAAATGGATGAGTTTACGTTTCTGGAAATGACTCTGAAGTGGTCAGAAATTTTATTCCCTTCAGTTCAGATCATTAAAGTTAATTGAAAACTTTATCTCCACTGTAACTTTCTTTTTTTTAATTTATTGATTATAAAGAGAGGAAGACAGGGGGAGATTTGTTGTTCCACTTATTTATGCATTCATTGGTTGATTCTTGTGTGTGCCCTGAACAGGGATGTAACTTGCAACCCCTGTACACTGGGAAGCCACTCCAACCAACTGAGCTATCTGGCCAGGGCTATAACATATTTTTATAACTGATTTTAATTAAGTCTTTGGTTATCCACTTGTTAACTGGGAGACCATGGTCATGTTACATTTAAACCCCAAATAAAATAAATTTTTTTTAAGATTTTATTTATTTATTTTTAGAGAGAGGAGAAGAGAGGGAGAAAGAGCAATGTATGGTTTCCTCTCACATGGCCCTCACTGGGGACCTGGCCTGCAACCGAGGCATGTGCCCCAAACTGGGAATCGAACCGGGACCTTTTGGTTCCCAGCCCGTGCTCAATCCACTCAATCCACTGAGCTGGGCCCCAAATAGAATAAATTTTTAGAAGCCATAATTATCAGGGAGAACATTGGTTTTAAGCTTGAATCAGCACCTTCAATTGCTCAGGATACATAGCATCAGTATATAAAATCACCTGAGTGACATGGTATTCAAACATAAATCTGTGATCTTAAGATTTTATTTCAAAACAAAAAATTTGCATAGGAGTTGAAAATAATGGATAATTAAAGGGGAGTGGTCTTGTTGGCAGCTGATTAAAGCAGAACAACAAATTTATCAATGCATTTTTAACAGGTACCATCAAAGTCAAATATTCAACCATCAGAAAAAATAGTGCTTTCAAAGTCATTGTGGTCAGATTTAAGTACTTTGGATCAGACATATTCCAGAATCACAAACCACAATTTCTCTTCTAGCTATGTCCTCCTTTTTCTCATTATAACCTTTTCTTGACATCTATTTTCCTATAAAATCCATTTAGCCACCAGTGCCCACCATATAAGATACTCTCACCCTGCCTGGTGTGGCTCAGTGGATTGAACACTGGCCCGAGAACCACAGGGTAGCAGGTTTGATTCCCAGTCTGGGGCCATGCCTGTGTTGCATGCCAGGTCCCCAGTAGGGGGTGAGCAAAAGGCAACCACACATCGATGTTTCTCTCTCCCTCTCTTTCTCCCTTTCTAAAAATAAATAAATAAAATTTTTTTAAAAGGATACTCTCCTTTATATGCTTATAGCTGAACATATTTTTATTACTACACAATATTTGTTTCTTCTAGCATACTTTCAACTCTTCTAAGATGAAAACAGTGACTTCCTCATGTTTGCTTCTCCAACATCTAGCACAGTGCCTGTGGTGGTCAATAAATACTAGTTGAATAAATGGATTAGTGAATTTGAAAAACATTTGTTGAGTACTGTTAGGAAGGAAAACTTTTCCTCTACCCTTCTCTTTGCTGGTCTAGTAATTAAATTGACACGAAACAGATTAACAGGAGAAAAATCAACTTAATTACTTACATAAGGAAGCCCCATAAAATTATGAGACCCAATGGCAAGACAAGTAATTGAGGCTTATATGCCATCCTGAGTTAAGGAATGGGATAAGGGCCTGGGCTTCAAAGGGAAGGAGGGTAATTCACAGGACAGTAAGAAGAGAAGATGTTTGGTAATAGATGTTTTCCCAGCCATACAGGTCACTCAGACAAAAGTCATCTTTGGTAACAGTTCTCTTTCTGGACCAGGCCCTCTATCTAAATTCTTTTAGGTAATTAAGGCAGATATAAGAGGTTTTTTTTAATCAGCTAAGTCTTGATTGCCTTCAGTTCAAAATAATCCACACTCCAAAGTGGCATATTTTGGGGTCATGTATTCTGCTTCCCTTCGGTACCTACTATATACAGTCGTCCCTCGCTATATTGCAGTTCACTTATTGCAGCTTCACTATACCAGGTTTTTAAAAAATATATACATCTAATTCTGTATCGTGGGGTTTTCACTATATCACAGGATTTTGTGGTATATAGGTATTTATAGAATATTTATGATTTTAATTATTTTTGCCTAAAAATTTTTAAACAATATAAAAAATATAAAAATGTTAATTTAAACATATTAAAAGAATATTAAATCGAAATAAAATACAGTATGTATTTCATCAGCGGATGAATACCATACTGTACACAATGGAAATGCAGTACGCCACTACCACTTGCGCAAGTTTGCCAATGTGAGATTGTACACGGCACACTATTGGATGATGGAATGGAAGGCGACCAACCACAGCACTGTGCTCTGTATACTGGGTGCTGATTGGCTCAGTGACCGTAGCATCGGTCTGTTTGCTCTCCTGCACTGTGCCCATACATTCAGCATCTCTCCTTGTCCACTTCATATCAACGTCTGATCACTGCACATAGTGTTGCTCTGTGGTGTTGTGTTTTTGTGAAATTTTTGTAAAAGTTTGAATTTATTTCAAGCCCTACAATGCCACCCAAATGTTCTGCGCCTTCTAAGGCTTCTGGTAGTGAACCCAAGCTCCAGAGGAATATGCTTACCATCAAAGAAAAGGTGGAACTTCTCGACATGTTAAAGGAAGGCAAAAGCTACACAACTGTAGGCCGCCATTGCGGGATCAACGAATCTACTGTTCACTACATAAAGAAAGACGAGAAGAATATTAGGTCTATGGCAACAATGACTTAACAAGACTGCAAAGAGGGTGGTCACTTCCCGCAATAAGGCCATTGTGAGGATGGAGTCTGCATTGGCCCTGTGGATAAATGACTGCAGGAAGAACAATATCTCACTGGATACCAACACCATCTGGACAGAGGCCAAGAAATTTTATGATAGTTTTGTGGAAAGCACGGACATTCACAATGGTGAAGAGGAAGAAGACAAGGACGACGATGCAAAAGCAGGATTGTTGAGTGCTTCTCCCACCAGACCAACCCCATTTGGTGCCAGCAAGGGCTGGTTTGACAAATTTCAGAGACACTTTGGACTCAAGAGTGTTTCTCTGCATGGAGAAGCTGCCTCTGTGGATGTCCACTCACAACCATTGATGGACAAAGACCTGATGGAGATGACAAAGTCAGCAAGTGAAGAAGAGGATGAGGAACAAGACAAACTATGGGTTGGAGAAGAAGAGGAGGTGGGCCTAACACTCAATCATCTTGCAACCATGGTCAGAATGGCCAAAGAACTTCAGCGAGTGGCTGAAGAATGGGACCCCCAGATGCTTTGTTCATTGAACTTCGTAAATACAATCGAGAGTGGCATGTCAGTTTATAAAAACCTTCTCACTCAGCCCTGGCTGTGTAGCTCAGTGGACTGAGCGCAGGCTGGGAACCAGATGGTCTCGGTTCGATTCCTGGTCAGGGCACATGCCTGGGTTGCAGGCAAGGTCCCCAGTGAGGGCCATGTGAGGAGCAACCATACATTGCTGTTTCTTCCTCTCTTTCTCCCTCCCTTCTCCTCTCTCTAAATAATAAAAATAAAATATTTTTTAAAAATTTATTTAAAAAATAAATAAATAAAAATAAATAAATAAATAAAACCCTTCTCACTCAGAAGAAAAAGCAGCGCCAGCAACTCCCCATAACTATGTTCATCACTTGGACAAAGAGATCAGTTACGCCTATGCCTTTAGCAGAAATAGAAGTTATGGCCCAGGGTGAAGATACTGCACCACCTGATGAAGCGCCTGATGAAGTGGTGCCTTCAGAAGAGCGGTAATGCTCTTCCTGGCTGTGCAGTACATTCATCTCATCGTCATCACCTTCATCGCCATCAGTACCGCACAGCTACAGAATTCATGATCTTCATCATTCAAGCTGTAGTATACTTCACTGGTGAGTACCCATATAGAATTTTATATGTTGTTAAAATTATGTAGGTTTAAGAGGGTAGAAAGTGCTTAAGAGCATATGAAGTGTTTATAAGAGTGTGGGAAAGGTTAATAAGAGAGTGGGAAAGGTTCATAGGAGTGTGGGAAGGGTTTATAAAGCCTTAAAATATATATAAATAATAAAATAAATATAACGCTGCTACTTCGCGAATTTCCATCTATCATGGTGGTCTCTGGAACGTAACTCCTGCGATAGGTGAGGGATCACTGTACCAGTGCTATCTGTAGCCCAGGAGTATATAGCAATGAAAAAATCTGCAAAGTCTTTATCCTCATGGAACTTACGGAAGAACAAATAAATGAATGAATGAATGAAATACTTCCAAATCCTTTACCTGTATTAGAATACCATTCTGGATAGTCCTATGTATTTATGTGTTCACTAATAAATTGATTGCTTGGAACTAAATAATTTTTTCCATAATAATGATATTTTTTCCAAAATATTAGTTGTCTACACACTACTAAAATACAGCAGAAGTAAATTACATTACAAATATCATCATTGAGAGTAAGGAAGTAAAATTTTATTTCATAAACTGTACAAAGATTCTTTTAAGTTCTGTGAAACATAGTGTTCAACAAATATTTTAGAATAAAAATAATAGGAAACCAATTATGTTTATATTGACTTTTCCTTCATATCTATCATCATCTCTAAGTATCTCAATTTGCAGGGGGAAGGAGATATCTACCCTTTATACCATGGCAGAAATTTGATTCATCTATATCCAAATCTCTTTATTCTAATTTGTTAAATTTGTAATGACGTTGGTTAAGTCTCAATTTCAATATTAATTAAAACATAACAAGATAGTTTTATAATCTGCTTTTTAACCTCAGTCTGTGTTTTATTATCTGTAAATTGGATTCCTTTACTAAATGTGTTCTTTAGGGGTTCAGAATGAGTCACCCCAAGATGTGCCTCGGTGGTATGCAGATTATTTTAAGCTAAAGGCAACAGAGACCCTGTGAGCTCAAGAGAAATTTTCCCATTGAAAGGGTCAGGCCAGCCTTTCCAACCTGCCATATTGCTCATGACCCAGTTATCCCCAACTTACTTGATAGCTCATGACTTAATTGAAACTCTCTCCCATCTTACACAATGGACATCTGGCACCAGCCACAATGGCTGGTGGTCAGACTGACCTTCTTCCACCTGGTAACACCCCAGGCCTTTACCTAACCTATAGTCCCAACTCACATCCTGAAACTCTGAGGCAACAGCCCAGAAGAACAAGAGACTAACCCCTCCCTTATTTCCCCACAACCCTGTGCTTTTTCTTTTAAAAACTCCATTCTTGCCTTCCTCTGCTGCTGCAATCTGTCCAGACTCAGCCTGCCTATAAGTGCAGCTTCGGATAAAGGCACTTAGATCAGATCAACCAGCTCCTCCTGTCTCTATCTCTCACTCATTTCTAACACCAATAATAAAAGTTATCACCAGAAATAACTTTTTATGAGCTATCTATATGGCAAGGCAAACTACTAATTTCTGAACATGCGTTCTTCTTACCCTCCTCTGCAATGACCCTTTGAAACCCTGAGGCACATTACCTCATCGTTAGCTCAGAATGCCATATATACTCATTTTAACCTTTCTGTCCATGAACCTTTCATGTAGGTGGGGTCTCTTACTCACCTGTGTATGTGGGGTTCCCATGCATACATACATATTAAATTTGGTTCCTTTTTCTTGTTAATGTATCTTATGTAGATTTAATCACTAGACCAACAGAAAGAACCTTGAGGGTAGAGGAAAGTTTCTTCCTCTTCCCCAGTACTTAGTTAAACTGCATTTATCTATAGGACAAAGCACTCACAGAAAGTATTCTGTGTAGTGGGTTTTCTTCTTGCCTGGGTTCTTCTTCTGTCTTTTGAATGCAACAATCCATTTATTACTATTATTATCATTATTATAATGATTGGCATAATTTTAGCATAATTTATTTTCATTTTGCTCATGCCTAATCTGGGATGTTCTCTCCAGATCTTCGACTAGCTTAGCTTTGAGTAGTAGAGCCTCTGAGGAAAATAAAGTTATGTTTCATGCATTTCATTAGTTTTTAGGGATGGAAGATTGTGGTGATGTGATATAACAAGAAATATTTAGCCCTGGCTGGTGTGGCTCAGTGGATTAAGTGCCAACCTGTGAACCAAAGGGTGACCATGTCACAGGTGGGCACACATAACCAGGTTCTTGGTGATCGTGGACAAAGAATTGAACTCAACATACAGAGTTTATAGTAGAAAGAGAGAGAGTAGATTTATTAAGCGATAGTACACTCCACAGAACATGGGAGCAGGCCAACTCCAAGCACAGACATTGACTTCCAGAGCTAGAGGGATTCTATTCTTTTTTTTTTTTTAATTTTATTTTTATTTATTTTTAGAGAGAGAGGGGAAGGGAAGGAGAAAGAGAGGGAGAGAAACAGCAATGTATGGTTGCCTCTCACATGGCCCTCACGGGGACCTGGCCCGCAACCCAGGCATGTGCCCTGACTGGGAATCGAACTGGGACCGCTTGGTTCCCAGCCCACGCTCAATCCACTGAGCTACACCAGCCAGGGCGGGATTCTATTCTTATAGGGCATATATTTCCTGGCTAGTTCTGGCAGGCTTTTATTGCTCATGTACAAGTAGTTGTATTACTTTAAAGCTACTGCACACGTGGCCTCCCATGATTTTCCTTGATTGGCCACCAGAGAAGGGGGTCACACAATGTTAATTTATTATAATGCTATTATAATGAAGCAGGGGTCATGTAGCATCTTCTGTGCAGGCGCATTCATGATTCACCATGATTCAGTGCCTTTCCAGAAAGCAGGAACAACCGGTCTTTAGAAAAGAGTCTCTGTCCTGTATCCATGTCTTTATCTTAGCCCTGGGGCATGGAGTTTCCTGACAATGTCTGGCCTCAGCCAGCTGAATTCCCAGTCAGGGCACATGCCTGGGTTGTGGGCCAGGCCCTGAGCAGGGAGCACACAAGAGGCAACCACACATTGATGTTTTTCTCCCTCTCATTCTCCCTCCCTTCCACTCGCTCTAAAAATAAATAAATAAACCCTTTAAAAAAAAGAAAGATTTATTTTGGCCCTGGCTGATGTGGCTCAGTTGGTTGGAGTGTCATCCTATAACGTGTAACTGAATGGTTGCATGTTCGATTTCCGGTCAAGGCACATACCTATGTTGCCCATTCCATCCCTGGTCTGGGTGAATATGGGAGGCAACCAGTCAATGTTTCTCTCTCAAGTTGATGCTTCTCTCTCTCCCTTCCTCTCTCTCTAAAAGCAATGAAAATTGTCCTCATGTGAGGGGGGAAGAAAAACCCTTAAAAATAAATAAATATTTATTTTGGTATTTGGCCAGGGTTCCTGTTGTAGAGCTCCTAAACACCTTATAACTTCCTCGGTAATAAGATAGGATCATTATTTGTTATAATACATGGGTTTTGTTCCAACTTCCTGAAATAGCTGCAGAATAGTAAAGGTGAAAGTGTTTTGTTATTCATAACAAATTTATTTCAACCACACATGAGTTTACGTTAGTAAGGTGATTTTTGGAAAGCCCCTAAGGATAGGAGTTCTGGTTACCATGGAAACCAACCAATGATTGGAGGGTTGGAACTTTTAGCCTCTCCCTTGACCTCCAGGGAAAAGAGGGTCTGGAGAATGCCAATGGCCAATGATTTAATCATGTCTACAAAATGAAACCTCCACAAAAACAAACAAACAAACAAAAAGAAATAAAACAACTAGAACAGAAACAGATTCACAGAAATAGAGATCACATGGAGGCTTATCAGTGGAGAGGGGGAGGAGAAAAAGATTCAGGGAATAAGAAGCATAAATTGTAGGTACAAAGTAGGCAGAGAGAGGTTAAGAATAGTATAGGAAATGGAGAAGTCAAAGAACTTATGTGTATGACCCATGAACATGAACTAAGGTAGGGGAATGACAGTGGGAAGGGGGATACAGGGTGGAGGGGAGTAAAGGGGAGAAAAAAATGGGACAACTGTAATCAAGCATAATTAATAAAATATACATTTTTTAAAACCCTAACAGAAGGAGGAGCATCCAGGTTTGAAGTACACTAAGGTGCTATCAGGGTGGAATTCCTGGAAGTTCTGTATCCCCCATTCCTTGTCCTATGCATCTCTTCAATATGGCTGTACCTGAGTTGTACCTTTTTATAATAACCTATACTTTAGTAAGTAAACTGTTTTCCTGAGTTCTATGAGCTACTCTAACAAGTCATTGAACCTGAGGAAAGGGCGGTGGGAACCCTAGATCTGTACCCAGTTGATCAGAAGCACAGGTGACAACCTGGACTTACAATTCACATCTAAATTGAGGGAAATGGGATAGTGTCATTGGACTAAGCTGCTATTTAACCTGTGTGGTCTGCACTCCCCTGAAGCTGTTAGTGTCAGAATTGCTTGGTGTGGAACATCAGTACTTCCGGTGTCAGAGGTCTTAGTAAAGAAATACGGTTTTTTTCCATGTAGTTGGTGTCCAGAAAATCAGTGAATTGGTTGGTGGTATGGAAAAACATTCCAGAGAGCAAATATATAATTTGGTTTTACTCCATCATCTTTACCCTAAATTTATAATATTTTTCTTTAAACCATATATATGACAAACCCTAGAAATGTGCCTTCCTTATAATTATTTAAATTTTCTTGCAATGAAAACAACTTTGTAGCATTTCTAAACATGGTGGGAGGGAAGGCAGGTGTTCCTTCTTAAATTCAATGACTCCTTCAAACATCTTTTAATTGTGACTATTTTGAGAGGCATCATCTTAGCAATCACCTCTCAATCTTTCCCTATTGTCCTCTCCTTTTCATTATTCACCCAACATTCTTTCTCCTTTCCCATTTATAAAGTAAGAAAAAACTGAACCTTGCAGCTACTGACACCTTCTCATTCTTTCCCCTCTTAGGTAATTGTCAATGACATTCTGAATTAGTAAGATATTGTAGTGTAATAAACTATCCCAAATTTAATGATTTAGAACAATAGCAATTTATTTAGTTCAGGCAATTTGGGCAAGGCTCAACAGTTTGTCCCTGCTTTGTGCAGTATCATGAAGGCCAGCTCACAGGCTGGGGGGCCAAACCAAGTAAGGGGTACTCACATTTGTGGCTGATGCTGGCTATCCACTGGGACCTCAGAGGGGCTGACATCCAGAACACCTGTAGCCTCCCTGTAACTGCTTGGCTTCCTCACAGCATAGTGGCTGGGTTCCAAGAAACAGAAAGTCCAAGACACAAGTTTTCAAGGTCAGGGCCCAGAAGCTGGCACAGAGATGCTGTGAATTCTGCCATTTTGATCAAATAGATATAGGGTTCAGATTCAAGGGGCAGAGAGACCTGACCCCAACTTTCCACCGGAGGCATGTCAAAGAATTTTAGGGTCATATTTAAAATGCCACACATTCTCTGAAACACATCACCTTGCATTGCCGTATTGCTCATGGATTTAAAAAAGATGACACTAAAAATTTCCTTCCATGGATGCCTGGGTGTGGGGGAGCTTTACCCACAGGGCCCCCCCAGCCACCAGGGATGAGAATAAGTCTACCAAGACACGATCTGCTTGGGGAGGAAAGGTGGCCGATCTCCCAAAGGAGAAGGGTCAGGAGGCTTTTCCTCAATGGGCTTTTATTGGGTTCAATTTGCATAGGAATACAGGTAAAGCTCATCACTCATTGTCAGGCAGTAAGGATCAAACAATAGATAACATACAAAGAACTATGAGGGCTTATTCTGAATCAGGGTCAGTTAGCTAATAGGCTATAAAACTTTGGGAAACAAACTCATTTCATGCTTGGACCCTTATCAGAAAATTGAGGACATTCTTAGCAAAGCAGGTTTCACAGAATTTTATGTGTTCTTTCTTAGGCCTGATCACCCTGGGGAACCACCAGGTACTGCCCAGGGCTGCACCACCCTCTGGCATTGTTTCAGGCTTAAGTCAGGCAGGGGAAGTAAAGCAGCCAAGAGATTAGGAGACTGCTCAAAGACAGAATGAGGACTCAGGCTATATCAAAGCTAAGGGGTGAGGGTCCATCACTCCCTTTTTCTATAGCCCCCCCAAGTCCTTCCCTGAGGGCCCCTCCGTGACTGTGTCTGTTTTAGGTCATCCCTCCCTTGAGGAATCTTACCTGTCATTGGCTAACCAGTCATCTGCCCAGGGCCAAGCAGGGTGAAGTAAAAGGGGGCAGAGGTAGCACCCCTGCCAAGAAGATAAACGTTGTCTCCTTAGTGGCTTATGGTCCCTAGGTCTCTCATTCAGCCTTAGCCATGGGGGGTTACAGCTTATGAAACCAGGCAGGGCAGTTCCCAACACCTGGGTCTTCATGAATCATGGCAGCAGACTTGACCCATCCAACACCTTCTTTGCCCACTGAAGACAGCTGCAACCTGAGTTATGGAAATTACTGAAAACAGGTTTAAGAGGAACAAGGCTATGTTTTCCTCATCCACTCTCCTCCCAGGTCAAGGGGGAGGCTTTGGACAAGTGTATGCAGGGAGCCATTGCAGCAACAGAAGAGACGAGAGGTGAGTTGGAAGCTGGAAGGCACTCCCAGGCACTGTAATGAATGGGAACATTAATCATACTGTATTTGCAGGACACATTGCAGTTAGGACGTAGGCAACCAGGCCAGTGAGGAGGTGAGAAGTGACCCAGGGAGGGGACAGCAGAAGGTGGCCAGACAAGGTCAGGCTGACTGGCAGTGTCAAAAGTGCTGATCACTAGCCCTGACTGGGTGGATAAGTTGGTTGGAGCATCTTTTCATACACTAAAAGGTTACAGGTTCAATCCCCATTTTGGGTGTGTGTGGGAGGCAGCCTATCAATGTTCCCCCAACCCCCCGCCTCTCTCTCTCTCTCTATCTCATCAATAAACATATCCTCAGGTGAGGATTTTTTTTAAAAAAAGGTGCCCATCACCCAGAGCAGGGTTGATCCTTCCTGTCCCAGCTCCACCTGCAGGCTTGACACTGACGTGGAGTCCTGAACATGCTACCCAAAAATATGGCATCTTGGCAAATCACGTATTATAAGCTGAAGGAACTTGAGAAATGGCAGACACAGACAGGACTTTCTACCCAACCTTTGAAAGAAGTCATAAAACCCTCCAGTGAAAGGTGCCCTTTTTAAAATGGAGGGGGGAGCAGGGAAGGAACATTCTTTTTTTTTGTTTTTTTCTTTATTGTTGTTCAATTACCTTGTCCCCATTTTTTCCCCATTACTCTCCCTTGCCCTACCCATCCTCCACCTCCCACATTCAATCCTCCCCATCCAAAGTTGTCTTTGTCCATGGGTCCTTTATACATGTCCCTTGACTTGACCCTTCCCCTTTTTCCCCGGTTATCCCCCTCACACATCTCCCCTCTGGTCACTGTCATTTTGTTCTTTACTTCAGTGTCTCTGGCTATATTTTGCTTGCTTGTTTGTTTTGTTGATTAGGTTCCACTTATAGGTGAGATCATATGGTATTTGTCTTTTGCTGCCTGGCTTATTTCACTTAGCATAATGTTCTTCAGTTTCATCCACGCTATTCTGAAGGGTAGGGGCTCCTTCTTTCTTTCTGAGGCATAGTATTCCATTGGGTAATGTACCACAGTTTTTTGATCCACTCATTTACTGATGGGCACTTAGGTTGCTTCCAGCATTTGGCTATTGTAAATAATGCTTCTATGAACATTGGGGTGTACAGGTTCTTTTGAATTGGTGTTTCAGAGTTCTTAGGGTACAATCCCGGTGGTGGAATTGTGGAAGCACAAGGCAGTTCCATTTTTAGTTTTCCTGAGGAAATTCCATACTGTTTTCCACAGTGGCTGCACCAGTCTGCATTCCCACCAACAGTGCACTAGGATTCCCTATTCTCCACAACCTCTCCAACATTTATTGTTAGTTGATTTGTTTATGATGGCCATTCTGACTGGTGTGAAGGGATATCTCATTATGGTTTTAATTTGCATCTCTCTGATAGCTAATGATGCCGAGCATCCTTTCATATGTCTATGGGCCCTCTGTATGTCCTCCTTGGAGAAGAGTCTGTTCAGGTCCTTTGCCCATTTTTTAATTGGATTGTCTGTCTTCCTGGAGTGGAGTCGTGTGAGTTCTTTATATATTTTGGAGATCAAATCCTTGTCTGAGGTATCATTGGCGAATATATTTACTCATACAGTTGGTTCCCTTTTCATTTTGCTGATGTTTTCTTTAGCCATGCAGAAGCCTTATTTTATTTTA
>PVJI01030202.1:0-14448 GCA_004026765.1 Micronycteris hirsuta | reverse complement strand
GGATACTTGTGGTTGGCAACCATAAGTAATGATACAATTAACATAGTGATACATATATCTTTATGAAGAAATGTTTTCAATTTTTTTGAGGAGAGGCCCAGAAGAGGGATTGCGGGGTTATATGGTAGCTCTATTCTTAATTTTTTGAGGAGCCTCCGTACTGTTTTCAATAGTGGTTGTACCAGTTCACATTCCCATCGGCAGTCTGAGGGTTCCTTTTCTCCACATCCTCTCCAAAACTTGATATCTCTTATCTTGTTAAAAGCCATTCTAACAGCTGTGAGGTGATATCTTGTTGTGGTTTTGATTTGCATTTCCCTCAAAGCTGGTGAAGTTGGGTATTTTTTCATATCTATTGGCCATTTATGTGTCTTCTTGGGAAAAGTATCTGTCAGGTCCTCTGTCCATTTTTAAATTAGATTGTTTTGTTGTTGTTGTTAAGTTCTTTTCATTCTTTATATATTTTGGGTATTAGCCCTTTATTGGAGGTATCATTTGAGAGTATAGATTATACTTTAAAGGAACAGTTTTTAAACACAGATTTTAAGCATATTTTTATAGTACAAGTGAAGCTGATAGACATTACTATTATATATTGTTGGAGAAATGGAAAGAATTGGGACTCAGTTTTTAAGTAATAATTTGGCTCTTTCCTTACCTCACCTATTTAATTAAATCTATATTATCATTTAATTTTCTATGATTTATTTAATTCTCATTACTTTCTTCAATAAGTAGTATGTAAATGTTGAGAATGTATCGTGACTTGGGAAAGTGACAAACCACACAGTTTAATATATTTGAATTATAAGAAAAAGCTGCACATTCTGTTGTACTTCTCAAGACCCCTTCCCTTAAACTGTTGAAAGACACAAAATTTACCAGTCTATGGAAGTAAAATTTAAGTTAATAAAATAAATTCTTCTTGATATATTAATGTATTACATAGACAATGATATGTGTAATATTTCAAGTATCATGCTTAATACTCTTTAATTAAGAAGCTGCGATCATTCTTTATGATTACTTAATTTTTTTACTGGTGGTAATCAACCAAAGTTGCTATCCCTAAGAAGTGTTTGGAAACATTTTTGGTTGTCAGAGTCTCATTGGGGTGGATGGCATTTGGTAAGCAAGGACCAGAGAAGCTGAGCATTTTGTCAATGTGTAAGACAGTCCAACCTTGTGAGATCTGTTTAGTGGTGTCCTTGTTGGTAAATACTGTGCTTAGGCAAAGCTCTAGCTCTGATTTAAATATTTCTTTTTATTAATCCCAAAGAGAGTACTTCCTCCTGATAAAATGATATATCTTTCAACAAATTCTTATAAAATTGCTCTCTCTCTCTCTCAGTTTGTCTTTCTTGGATATTTTATCTGTTTGGAATAATACATTTAAAAAGGAGTGTGAGATTAGTGTTCAAAATGCTTTCTAAGTCATAATGCCAAGTCTTTAAAATTGGGTTCTATTCAGTTATTATTACATTGGTAACTCTTTATTCCTGAATTAGGCTCATTTAATGTCATATATCTTTGAAATAGTTCATGATTTTGGTAGCTGTGAAACTGAGGTAAAGAGAAAGGTTGGTCTGTAGATCTATTAAATCTAATATAAACTTTTCTGTTTAAGCAACTCACAAGGAAAAAATTGAGAAAAAAGAAAAACCAGAAACAAAGACAGTGGCAAAAGGTAAATTTTCCCTTTATTTTTCCCATAACTAAATTCTTTTTCTGTTAAAGTTTACATTTTGGGTAACAGTGGGTGATTGTAATCATTCAGTGTTTCCTTACATAAAAACTAATTTGGTCTTACATTTTAAATTTAATATCAAAAGATTAATAAAACTGAATATTAAGAAAACAGACCACCTCAACATATGCGAGGAGAATAAAGAGCCTTCCCATAGGTGGTGCACAGACGTTTGGTCCTCGTGACGGTCATTCCCTGGTGTCACGCCAGTGGCTGTGTTATAGTACATGGCAAACAGGCATTTGCAGAAGTAGTTAAGATTGATCTAAAATACGGAGATTTTCCTGGATTATCCAGGTGGGCTCAATGTAATCTCGTGAACATTTAAAAGCATAATGAAGGGGCAAAAAAGAAGGATTTGAAGTGTGAGAACTTCCCCCATAGCTGGCTTGAAAATTGAGGAGGGCACATGGAAAATCTGCAAAGAATCCTGCCACCACATTCTCCCCCAGAGCCTCTGGAAAGAAATGCAGCTTTGTTGAAAACTTGATTTTTAGCCTTGCGAAACCTAAACAAAGAATGCAGTTGAGCCACATTGTGCCAAGCCTTTTGAACCATGGAAACCAATAGATATTAAATGAAAGTTGTTTTAAGGAGATGTTTTGATAATTTGTTACTATAGCAATAGGAAATTAAGACAACATATGTTTTATAGCTTTTGACTAGTATTACACCTTGAGCTTGATTTTAAAAGATTCAAATTTATGATTTTATAAGAAGAAAAGGTAATACATAAATCTTGATTGCTATTTTAACTATTCAAGACCCCCAAGTTTCTTAATGATAAACCAAAAAGAAAATAAGTTAGAATGTCAATGTAATGTTAAGTATTTTGGAGGATTGCATGTATCAGCTTTTACTATTCTAAATTTGTCTACAAATTGTTTTTTATTAGAAAAATATAAATTCTTACTGATAGTTCAATATCTATTAAATTTGTATTTCCTCTTTATATTTTAAAAGATTTTATTTATTTATTTTTAGAGAGAGGAGAAGGGAGGGAGACAGAGAGGGAGAGAAACAGCAATGTGTGGTTGCCTCTCACATGGCCCTCATAGGGGACCTGGCCCACAACCCAGGCATGTGCCCCGACTGGGAATCGAACCAGGACCGTCTGGTTCCCAGCCCGCACTCAATCCACTGAGCTACACCAGCCAGGGCTCCTCTTTATATTTTAAAATATAAGTTTTATATAGTTAGTACAGAGATCTCAGTCCGTCATTTTTAAGGGACAAATCATTTAGATTAAAATTCAAATCTATTTTCAAAATTCAATGTGTTTATCTATACAGTGTCAAATAATTAGATATTTGAACCAAATACATTTACTTCATTTTTTAATGAGATAACCAAGTATCCTTTTATTGAAGTTCAGATAGTGGAATTGCAAGTTGACACTTTGTTTCCTAGAAGGCAGTATTTAGTCTCAAGTTGAAATTTATAACTAAATCCATCTTATTTTATTCTACTTAGTTCTCTTTTTTGACAGATTTGAATGAAAGTAAATTTATATAAATCCTTTCTATATATAAGAAACTGACTTCCAGGGAGAGGTCAGTTTGGCCTGATTGTCTAACTAGTGTGTAATAGCTCTAAGACAAAACCCAAGCGACCTACATATATAAATCAAGCATTCTCTCCAAAGATTACTAAATAAATGATTCAATTATTTCTTTAATAACTATTTATTTAATACTATATTATTTATGTATTGCTGGGAGGAAAAAATAGCACGCATTTTTAGGCGAAAGTCAATACATGTGTATTATCTCACAGTTTCTGTGGCCCAAGATCCTGCGCAGGGATTGGCTCAGTCCTCTACCTCACAGTGTCTCTCAGGACTGCAGTCGGCGCGTTAGACTGGGCAGTAATCCCAACTGAAGTATCAGCTGGGGAAGCATCATTTCCAGGTCCATTTACATATGAATTGACAGGATTCAGCTCTTCAAGGCCTGTTGAATGAGCGGCTCAGTTCTTTCTGGCTGTTCCCTGGAGTACATCCTCAGTTTCTTGTCACATGAGTCCCACTAATGTGATAGCTGGCTCCATCAAAACTAGCAAGAGAGGAACTGATAGCAAGAGGAGAAAGGTAACAATCTTATGCAAACTAGTCATAGAAGTCACATATTATTGGTTAGTAGCACACTTTTAGGCCAGCCCTTTTTCAGGGGTAAAGGATTATAGAAAGGCATGGATATAAGGAGGTGAGGATCACTGGGGTTATGTTGAGTCAGTCTGGCCTGCCACAAATCACAAATACTTTATTTGTATGCTTACATTCTTATCGAGTCATAGATGTAAGCAAACTATGCATGCAAATGTATATATGTGTATATATATGTGCATATATATGTGTATCAACATCTCCCTGAAAAGTTTCTGAGGAACAGTGCTTTGGGTGACGTTGATCCATTTAATTATATAAAGCATCAAAGACAATTCTGGTTTTGCAATCATCAGGCATTATCAATGTTCTTCTTCTCTTTACTCTTCACTGAACTTCACAGTATTGTCATAGTTTCAAATGATTGTTTAGTATACTAAAGTCAAGGTACTTGATTAAATATTTTCATCAAATTCTTCAATGTGAGTGGCAATAAAGGTTAACTATGACATTGATAACTAACATGAGGGGACAGCATTGTAGTAGACTCATTTTGGTGTCTATTGATTGTGTGTGATCCCTTAGAATACATAATGTCCAATATGCAGAATCTATTATAAACAATTTTCCACAAATGTGTGCTATATTATTATTGCTTTAAACAAATAATGGAAAGATTCACATTCCCAGTTCCTACCTTCCAAATACAAATAATATCAAATTGAAAATATGGTTGTGTAGAAAATACATGTACATATTATAGTTCACAGATATTTATACCTATTTTAATTGATAGCTTTTTATGTTTACTAAGATACATTTAAGTACTTTAAAAGGCATCAGAGTTATTATTTCTGACTTAAGATTGGCAGGAGTTAATATGTCAATTCCTGCTCTCTTTTTGTCCTTTAAAACCAAGTCATTATTTAAAGGATTAAATACTCATCATTTAATCCTCTGAGTCATACTTTAAAGGATTTTGTCATTTTATTCCTATTAGTCATCACCAGTGCAGGTAATTACGCATTTGCATTCTTAATAGTTATTATCTTTTAAAAATACTGTATTGATAATTCAGTTTCTTGAATGACTTTTAAGACATTCAGTTGTGGAACAAAATGATTCTATCCATTTAACAGATCTCTTTCATTGGGCTTTTTGGTTTGAGAATTCTTTTTCAATGAACATGCTTGTATATACCTCCCCCGTATATTTGAAATGTCTCCTTATTGACATACTAAGTTCCTAACTACCTAAAAAAAAAAAAATGTTTCCATGTACAAATTAGGGAAGAGTCCAACATTATTTCCTCCTTCTCCTCTTTCTCCTCCTCCTCCTTCTACCAGGTTCTCTAACATGGCACTTCATAAACTATATAAATCTCAGATAATAGTGTTTATGTCAAGTGTTTATCTCAAGGTACTATTTTTCTATCATTTTTCTTTTCTATTTCTTTAAAAATTGTTTTTAACAACCAGTAAAAGATGAAATGTTGTGCTGGTAGATGAACAAAAATCATCCAACTTTTCTTATACCTCTACAGAAGAGAAGAAAACTAAGACTAAGGAGAAGACAGAAGAAAAGACTAAAAAGGAACTGAAAGGTGGGAGACAGGAGAAAGTGAAGCAAACAGCTGCAAAAGTAAAAGAAGTACAGAAAACACCACCCAAACCCAAAGAAAAGGATGAGAAAGAGCCCATGGCTGGGTCCAAGCATGAACAGAAAGGTAAACATCCAGATGAGGCTGCTGGAGGTTCTGAGAGAACATTGGGCAAGAAGCAGATACAGTGAAATGTAATCTGAAAAAGACTGAGATCAGACATCAAATGGGAGAGAAATGCTTGTATAAGAAAATACAATAAATTGGGAATTAAAATTTATTCACAGAACTACCCAAATGTGTCCACATATTTAAAGATGTACTTTTAAGTATTTATAAAAGAGGATTTGAGTTAATCTGAAGTTATTTAAAGATTGGTGATAAATGGTGAATTCTTGAAATATGGGATTTTTTATTAAGATGTGGAACAAAAATTGTAAGTGTATACTCTTTGGAGAAAAGTAGTTCAGGAAAAATAATAATTCTCACAGAGTGTTTTAAGGGGTATATATTTTTATATATAGATGAAATATTATGAAAAGGATTCATACATTCCTGTTGCCTCTGCAAGAGCACATAATTTAGAATATACATCAAATTATTAAATTCCGTTAATTCAATAGGCAGGAAGGTGTAGGGAGAAGAACCCTTGAGTTTCTTTGCCATCTTCTATGGCTACATACATGTATGACTTTAGAAAGCTTTTTATCTGATGTATTGTGCTGGTCTTCAACAAGGGTGATGTCAGACTTACATCCCTATCGACAGAAGTAGAATATTTAAATGGAGATGAAATATAAACCCACAGATGTTTTATGGAAAGGTGCTACGTAAATATAAACGGGTGGCGTTTTACAAGGGTAGTGAGGGCCTCACTGTCTCACGGTTCTGTTCCTTACTGAATCATTCCTTCCCTAAGTCCATTCCTAGAGCCAGCTGCTACACAATCCTGAGACTCCCAGTACAGAACGTGGAATCTACTCTGTAGGGATTATTCCTACACAGGTTTCTTAGGGGTATTGCAAAGTAATATTTTTTTTTCACTTTGGTAGTTTTGAATAATTTTATTTGAGGACTAAAATTAAGAAATGGTTTCTAGGATATTTTCATTAACATATTTTACAACTTACTGAGTAAGCTATTTGAACAGTGAAATTTAAAATAATTTTTTCCCATTATAAGCTGTAAGATTTAAAATTTGCAATCCACACATCTTTTTAAGATTCCAAATAAAAGTCAGATATATGGTATTTGTTTTTGCAATCCATTCTTGCATTTATTTCTGGATGACTTTATCCTTGAATTCATAAGCAATGTTTGTAAACATTTATTTATACATTGAATAAGAAGAATACCATTCTAAAGGGAATAGAAGGAAGGGACAAATAAAGTTAAAACC
This sequence comes from Micronycteris hirsuta, assembly GCA_004026765.1. Lineage (NCBI taxonomy): Eukaryota > Metazoa > Chordata > Mammalia > Chiroptera > Phyllostomidae > Micronycteris > Micronycteris hirsuta. Next base: position 7,598 of record PVJI01030202.1, on the reverse strand, counting down.
TAAAAAATAATTTTTTAGTTATTCACACAATTTTTAATTTAGACAATTTTTATTTATTTCAATATAATTTTTAATGATACAAATGGAGTTCAAAGTTTGATTCCCCAAATGCTTTTTCAATTTTAAATATAATATTATTTTTAAAAATATTAAAGTATTAATTATTGCCTCTCTTAATGCTATATGTTACTTATGAAATAATTTGAGTAGAAAAATACATAGTGAATAAAAAGAAAATATTTTGAATGGATGATTTTACTGTGATAATAAACAGAAAAATTAATCTTCTGATTCATTGATATGTTATTTAAAATGATTATCAATGTCCTAAAATACTTTGTATTTTAGATTGTCTTTTAAAAAAATAATCACATGAAACCAGAGGAAAAATACAAAGTATCTAGCTAGGAACTAACTAGAAATATGAATACACTTTTTGATATTTATTTTTAGCATATTTGGGTTTGGGGAAGGATATATTACCAATGGAGACACATCACTAGAACATTTTCAAATAATACTTATTTTCCTAGTCACGTATATTTTATTTTATTTCTATCAATAATAAAGATTATTAAAGATAAAATTATATTACTATTTTCACTTTCAATCTACTGGTTTTATTTCCACATGAAGAGCTATTTATCTATTAAAAAGACATTCAAATTTTACTTAAAGTTAGAAACAAAAGTACAAATGTGATTTTATCAGCTAAACAAATGCATTTGCTAAAGTAAAGCTTCTCATTGAGAACTGCTACCATCAATTAAATAAATGTGTCATTAGGTAAGTAATAAAAAATTTAACATCTAATATCTGTTCAGACACATTAAGCAAAGATGTAAGAGCATTTATTTATAAAATCTAATCACATTATGATTTTAAACAAACATAAAGACAGTGTTTTTAAATAATCTATTTTTGAGGTGGTTTTGATTTTGAGACTCTTGTACTGATGATTAAGTAAAATTGTTGAGTTAATTCTCTTTTGGGCAAAGGATTATTTATTTCCTTAGCTTAAATTAAGCCTAATGAGTTTGAGGTATTCTTTTCATATAGATTTCTAAATAGTTCATTTTGAATAAATAGGCCTATAGGTCTTTTACCTACTGGAAAGTGATTTTTACCTGAAGAACATACATTTATAGGCAATTACTTAAAAATATAGGGGTTGGCAAAAGTAGATTTACAGTTATAATACAAATAAGTAATACAATAATTAATAAATAATAATGCAAGAATAAACTGTGTTTCATGTACTCACGGCTGTAAACCTACTTTTACCTACCCTTGTATAGTGTGCATGCAAATATATTCATAGGTGATTGATTACCCTTAGTATTATATCTATAAACAACATATTTCTATGTAAAGCGATGGGAATAAGATTCGTAAGTATGTACATGCCTACCATAAACTTATACACACAATTATATTTCACGTCATCTAGTTTTTATAAAGCAATCTTAATCTTTTTAAAGTAAGATAAGAAGGGTTGACATGATTGAGCATCGCTCCTTCATTTACTGATGGTCTGTGGCAAATCTGTGGGGAAGGATATATCAAACCTCCCCACTGCTACGCGCATTCTTTTCCTCCCTCTCCTTCCTTCCTTCCTTCCTTCCTTCCTTCCTTCCTTCCTTCCTTCCTTCCTTCCTTCCTCCCAAACAACTATCTAAATATTTGTGTCAGGAAGAAAAATAGAGCTAATGTGAATCCCTATAGAGCACTGACCACACGTACCCAGTCCTCATTAGAATTTTTAAAAAATTTCCTTCCTGCTGACATTCTGCACCCAAAATGCATTTTTCTCAGCTGCCACTCCACAGGGAACACTGACAAGGCAGCAGCTGAATGACATCCATCATTGTTCCCTGAGAGTCAGGAAGGAGAGAAATGGACATTGTGTGTTATCCCTAGAAGGATATTCATTTGAGAAAAAATATACTAAGAAGTGGTGATCAAATATGAAATTACCTTTTGTGAATTATTATTGCCTAACTTTGAAGGTAGAACATTTCATATTTTCTCAAAGAAAAATTTTTCTATTTCAATATTTGAATTACATGTAAAAACATTTTTATAAAATAAATCTTTCAAAGTTGGAGAAGCATGATTTTGGTCTATCCTGAGACAGGGGAAGCGGATACACTGGAGACTACCCGAAATATAATTGCCTATAATTCTTATATATTCTTAAGTTCAACACCATGGACAGGTGGAAATCAGTATCCTAATTGAAAATATTGAAAATTTCTAATTTAAAATATTTTTAAATGTTTTTTATCATCTTCCTATTGATATGTTGGTGGCATTAGGATGCAGAATCATAGCATAATTTAAACATAACAGAAACCACCTAAATATTGTAACTCAAAGAATATTTTAGATTAAAAAATAAACATTCTTATAATTCATAAGGGATTTTCTTTTTCAGATTGGAAACTCATAGGACTATTGGTGCATTAATTAAATAAATGGCATTTGGATCCATAAAATGTTTGGTATAATTAATATAAGCACTTTATTTTGTTAGTAATTTAACATAGAAGCTCTTTTCATTACACTGTCAACATTCAGCAAAATGAAAAACACTGAAGCATAAAGATTTTAGCTATTTCAATAAATTATTCCACATGTTAAAAACACCCTCTTACAACTTGGGACAGAGAACAATATTTAATCAATAAGGGTTGTCCAATTCCTTCACATTCTACATAGTCCCTGCATTCTAAACTTCACACACACACACGCACACACATACACTCTCTCTCTCTCTCTCTCTCTCTCTCTCCATTGCTGCTGCTGACTGCTATAGTGCTACTAGGAATCATTGTGAAAAAAAATTCAGGGATTTTAGGTCAGTGATTCTGGAAGTGTGGTCTAATTAGACTCTTCTGAGAAGTTTGTTAAAAGTGTATATTTGTTGGGTCCAGACCGATGGAATTATAAAGTTTTTTGAGTGATGGGGCTAGGAAATTTACATTTGAGCAAATTCTCCATCTTTTTAATATTTATATTGCCTCTTTTATTGTATTTTTTCATTATCATTTCCCCCATTATGTCCTTTTCTTGCCACAATCACCACACTATTGTCCATGTCCATGAATCTTTTTTCCTTTTATCTCAGTCCCTCCTCCCCTCAACTAGCTCCCACCCAGAGCTGTCATGTTGCTTCTGAATTGCAAGAAAGACACATCTAACGAGCCCAGTCACTTACGTTACTGAAACAAAGGGAAAAGCTGCCATTTCTGGACATCCACACTTGCTCAACCTCAAATTTACTATTTAAGGGAAATAAACTTTTGCTTTAGCTTTAACTTAGAGACAAATTGCCCATTCTAGAATGTTGCTGAGGAAAAGAGTTATGTCCAGAAAAGATAAATACTCGCTACCTTAATCTTACTCCCCTCCTGTACCATAGGGTTTCCAGGTTCTGGGGTTGGAAGCCTCTGCTGTTACTCTCAGTATGCCCGGGAGCAAACCGATTCCTGGACTGAGATCACAACCAGCCTTCCTCCCACTTCAGGCCTCAAGTGTGGGAAAGTGCACTCCAATAAAACAGTCCAAATGCACACACATGTTTGAAACCTAATGAGTTTTAGCCTACTCATATTTAGCTATTAATAAAAAAGAATTATAATTTTACATCTACTGTAATAACTGCATTTATTTTTTTCAAAGATTTTGCAGAGGTTCATAATAAAATGAAATACTTAAAAATACAGCTAATACTCTAAAAAGAGTGAGATTTACAAAAATCCTTTTATGTGTATTTATATAGTAACAAGGTTGATTATTTCCTGTTTGCTATACACAATTTGGAGAACTTAAGGGTGTATCATGTTGTACATATTCAATAAACTCTCTTGGTCCTAAAGCTGCCTTTGGATTTGTTGAATAAATAAAATGCTTATTTAGGAACATTAGATGTAAATCATCTTGAACAGGACCCAATTCATAATATGTAAACTTTAAAGAAGATATGATAAAGTGTATGGAATGATTCATCAACTGACATTTGAGATAGAATGACCTCATTAAAATATAAAGTTATGTGAAAATTTACAGTTGAGTACAATGTATTTAATTTAGAGGGAAAAGAAAACAAACTCACTTCTAAAATCATTTTAACCAAGTCTGCTCCAAATTCTCAATTCCCATGCCTTTCTCTTTCTTACTACTTCCACAGATCATAGACCATTCAAGATCATATACGCTCTTATAATAAAGATTACTAAATTAATTAGCTTAACAGTGATATTATTTCATACTGTAAATCTGTTCCAAATAATATCACTCCTAAATGAAGAGCATTTCCATGCAGAGGACCTGTAACAGATTGCAAAATGGTTAGTCCTCCTGCTTGCCTTTCCTGGAAAACATTCTGCTGCTTCATTTAGACAGTTAACAGAAGGGCTGGGAGTGAATATTTGGTAAAACATTCCAAGTTGGAAACAATTTCCTCTTGTAAAACTTCTGTTTCATTTTTGAGGGTATGGACAATGATGAGAAAAATTGTTTTAACATAATTGCTTTTGTAATATATTTGGTGAAAAAGGTTTTGATTTTTAAAAACAACTACTATAATGTTACCCTAAACTAGTCTGCTTCTATTTATTTTTTGTATGAAATAAATGGAACCATATGTGTTCCTAGGAGTGGAAATTATTCCTTCACAGAATTGTAGTAACCAAAATAGAATTGTACGATTTTGTTTGTTTTGTTAAGTCAATTCTCCCTAAGAAAAAGAAAGGTGTTGATGACATTTTTTCATTGTTCTTTTTCTTTCTACTCTTGTCAGATCAGTATGCATTCTGTCGATATATGATTGACATGTTTGTCCATGGGGATTTAAAACCAGGTATTCCAAACAATTCTTGTACTTGTCTGTTTTAATAGTCTTTGTTTCTAAGATTGTCAGCTTTTTATGTACTAAACTGTATTTTCTTTTTTTTAAATATTGCATAATGCATGGTTAGATCTAGAGTAAAATCAATAAAAAGAAGTAATAACTCACATTAAGGCTTTTAATTTTACCTTCTAGTACTGCATGGCCTATTGTAGTCAGCTGAAAGCTAAAAAAGTGCTAATATCTTTATGTACAAAAATGCTAATATCTTTAATAATATCTTGGAATGAAAAGTGAATCATCTTGTTTTATCCCTGGTAAACTTAGAAGAAAAGGCCTAAGACAATGAAACTATCCTATTTATTGAAACTATCCTATTTATCCTATGTAGTGAGCAAAATTCATATTAAAATTCATCACATTTTAAACATTTTTTTTTCAAAACTGGTTATCTCACATATGTATAAATTTGGGTTAGTCACTTCAGGGAACTACTGCTGATGGAGATAGTCATCCTTGGAGTTAATAATAAATGCAACAGAGAAGTATATTTTTACTTAAAGAACTTTATCCTCTCTTCTATCTTTGTTACCCAGAGTGTAACAAAGAATTCTTTATTAACATCTTAATTGAGAATGAGTAACTTGATTGCCTGTGCTATGTCTTTAAAAATATTTTATTGAATTTATTGGAGTGACATTGGTTAATAAAATTATATGTTTCAGATGTACAGTTCTATAACCCGTTATTTGTATATTGCATTGTGTGTTAACCACCCCAAGTATAAGGAGGCTTGACTTGTGCTATGCTTTTTGCAGATTTAAAAGTTGATGATACTATGGAAATATTTCTAAGAAGTTAGTATTGTTAAAGAAAGAGCTAATTTACATTAGCATAATTGAAGCAGATTGTTTAAAGAAAGCTGTATCTTGGTTTTCTAAGTGTTTGATGGAAATCTTTATAAAATATATCATTATAATTTATGCATATATAGGGAAATAGGCATATCATATCTAGAACAAGTGTATAACACATCTAGGTCCTAGAAAATTAGTAGATCATGAGAACTTTCACTCTCAGGAAAAAAATTATTTAAATCCAGTAACTTATTCAAGTTTATTTCTTCTCCCCCCTCCTTCTTCATTTTCTTATTCTTCTTTTCTTTTTTAAATTTTCTTAATGAGTTAGAAACTAAAATGAGAAGGGAAACACTGAAAATCATGATAACTCACTCAGTAAAAATAATTAGTATTAACATGCATGCATAATATCATGATAAAATTAGATTAAAACATAGGAAGATAGTTTAGTGTACTGAAAATAGAGGGCTTTGGACACAAATACAGGCATAATTCTCTTGACACCCTCCTTTTTTAACATTGGACCTTGAACAAATCATTGAACTCTGCCTGACCTCCAGTGTTCATCATTTTAAATTGAGATCAGAGTAACAACCTTGCAGAATTGTTGACAAAGCATCTAATAGATGCACAACAAAATACTACTTTAGCTGTATTTTTTAATTCACTCATTTCACCACTGCCTGTCCAAGCGAGCATCCGATGCAAAGAAAAACTTCTCAACCTTGACAAGTACCAGTTTATATATACTATTAATTCAATTTTAGATAATAGATTTGTTGCCCAATTTATTCAACCATGTTAGTTTAAGAAAGTTGTGTTCTACACATATTTTGCTTTTATAAGATTAACTGTTTACTTACATACCAAATGAATCTGTATTGTGGATCATGAGGATTTAAACTCTGTTATCTGAGGAAAAATTGTGTTCTTGTGCTACCTAATTTTTTTATAGTAGCTACTAATTGATCGTAAAACACAATTTCTAGGAAAATCACAGGACACAAAGACCATACATGTCCAAAGTCAGTGAGAGATGCTGACAGCTTAATAGTCATAATGTCAATCATTTCTTTCTGAAAATTTAACAACATATTATGTTTCGAAAGAACAGTGAAACCATCTCTGCACAAGTTAAGGGGGATTTTTCTATAAACAATACAGGGGGAGCCCTTCTGAAGCTCCGTGTAAACATTCTCTGAACAGCCATAGTTCAGGTGTTAGCACTATGCTACTACCTTAACTCCTGAAAATAATTCCAAAGCGTTATAGGATTAGTTTCCCTAATACCATTCATTGACTTTCCAATTGCCTTCTTAATTTATTTCACCTACCTTCATTTATGGTTTTGAAGGTTTGTTGCTATAATGTATGAAAAGTTAAAGAATATGTAGATCAGTATCTTTTTTGTGGGGTGGGAATGTGGAAAAAAAGAACCTGGAGAAGGAAAACCCGTATCACCAGTATGTTAAGCCTCTTGTTTCACGTAACAAATAATGTAAAGCTTTATTCATGTGCAGAGGAAAATTAATAATGTTATCTTTACTGATGAGATAATACATAAGATAGAGTGAAAAAGCATATAATAAGGCTTGCATTTTGAAAAATAAGAAATGAGAAACAAGATTTAATCTGGGTATATTAATTTGAGAAAATGTAAATGATAAGACTTTGACTCTGACTGACAATTAGAGAATAACACAATTCCTGCCAAGTTTATTGCTCTGCACATACCCGGTATTTATAAAACATTTGTGCTTCCATCTGTTTCTGTTTGGGATTCGTGGAACACCTGTTATTGTTTAGCTAAAGTTTATTACTAATTACTGGTAATGAGTTTTTTAAACTATAATTTAAATTTTCCCTCTGGGATATAGTATTACCTT
>PVJI01030201.1:0-14467 GCA_004026765.1 Micronycteris hirsuta | reverse complement strand
GGGAGGGGAGGGGAGAGGATGCAGATAACTGTAATTGAACAACAATAAAGTAATTATTAAAAAAATAAATACATACTGTAAATGTATTTCCTCTTCCTTACTATTTTAACATTTTCCTTTTTCTAGTTTACTTTATTGTAAGAATGTAGTATATAGTCCTGGCTGATGTTGTTCAGTGGATTGAGGGCTGGCCTGTGAACCAAAGGGTTACTGGTTCGATTCCCAGTCAGGGCACATGCCTGGGTTATGGGCCAGGTCCCCAGCACGGGGCATGCGAGAGGCAACCACACATTGATATTTCTCTCCCTCTCTTTCTCCCTCCCTCCCCTTCTCTCTAATGATAAACAAAAATCTTTAAAAAAATAATGTATAATACATATAAAATAAAATGTGCTAATCAACTGTTTATGGGTAAGTCTCCGGTCAATGGTAGGCTATTAATAGTAAAGTTTTTGGGGAGTTAAAAGTTACATGTGGATTTGACTGAACCAGAGATTGGCTGTCCCAACACACATGCTGATCAAGGGTGAAGTGTATCTGAAAGAAGAAAGAAAACTAACACCTTTATAGAAGTAGCATGAAGTCCTTCATAGCAAAGAGTATTGTCCCCTCAAGTATGTGATATGTGCACATGTATTTCATCCATTCTAGGGAGCTCACATCATGGATCACACCATGCATGTGTCTGCACGTGCAGCGATCCCTTGTTAGCTGCCTGAAGGGATTCCTGGTGGGATGGCTATTTGCAATATTCTACTTATTCGTTGCAACTAATTATAACTGCTAGATAAGTTGTCAGTGGGGAGCAGCCACGTAAGAAGAACGAGGCTGAAATGTCAGAGAGTTGAAGGGATCCTGTGCTCTGTACATATGCACTCTGATGCCCACCATAATATACACAGACACATGTAGATACACAGAGCACATATACACCTGGATCACAGTCAGTACTGGAGAAACACTCAAAACACACATGGGAGGTCACGTGAAGAAACACAGTTGGAGCACAGATTCTCTCACACACAGTGGGGAGCCATACAAACACACAGAATACACTTAGAAATTCACATCAAACACCCACCAGGAATAGATATACATCTACACACACACACACACACACCCCATCATCATCATCATCAAGTTGTCTATCTACAAAAAAAACAAAACTAATGGTTTAGAAAAGGAGCTCCCTCCCAGCCACTATGATGAAAAAGGACCATAAATTTTAGTGGGCCCAACATTAACTACCCTCAGCCTATCACCAGATTCATAACTTCGAGGGAAGCAGCAGGAAGGGGTGGGATTTCCTTCTACCAGGCCCAAGGCTTCAGCCCCTTTCATGTCAAGGAGTTGTCAGAGGGAGGAGTGTTATAGGGGTATTCCCAACTTCCCAACCAGCATCTACCAACTGAAGTTCAGCTAGAGTCTAGCAAAATTAGTACCACTAATGGATCAGTACTGAGGACATGAGACTCACTTTAAGGTCTGGCCTCAGAGTGCACCTGCATTGTAAGAGGGCCAAAGATAGGGGCAGGAAGATGCTCACCCAAAATCATGCCTTTGAGCTCCAAGATCACAGAATCACTGCGTGAGGATCTGTCAAGGGTGGGATTTAATGCCTTCCAGGTGTCAACATGGACATTTTCCTTATAAGAATGTGGGAAATCATTTAAATTGTTGATGACTATAATGCAGGAACTCCAAACTGGAGAGCTGCTTAAATGTTCGTGATATTCTGAAAAATACCACCCAGAGGACTAGCAGACGTGGACATGTTGTTTATCACTCACATTACAAGGTAGTACACTGATGGCCACAGATTGGTTTTAGAGAGACCACACCTCCTCCAGTCTGAGGCTCATTATAAGGGATTCCAGACAAAGGAGGCACATGTCCTATGCATGATGCTAAACTATATTACCTCAGTGTGTACATGCAAAAAGAAAAGGTCCAAAAGTACTCACAGGACAAGAAGCTACCCCTAAAAGGAGATAAGGAGGGTGTTACAATCCATTCCCAAAACAATACACATTCCTTCTGGCAAGGGACCCCCTTGGCCATCCCTCGTCAGGGGTGGTGGGAGAGCCATGTCAGCATTGACCCCACAACGACTATGGAAGGGATCATTGGTAATTTCTATATAGGAAACATACACCTGTTATGTGGAAGCTGACCACAGTTAGGGATTAGAGACTCATTTTACAGAATGACCTGGTAATTAAGCTTTAACACACAATGGTCAGTTAGTTACGGTAATAACAACCGCTATAACAAATACGCCCCCCAACCCCGTTCCACCCCACAGACACAGTTTGATGCAAGGATCTGGTTGATTGGCATTAACCTCTATTCAGTGATTCACACACCCAGACTCCATTCTGTGGCTCCATCATTTTCATGTGATCGAAATTATCTGTTTCAAGCTGGTAAACAGGAGAGGATAGTGTGGGGAAAGTTCACCATATTCTCTAATAAACTTGTTGGACACATTTCACTTCTACTCATATCGTGCAGCCTCCATAGATACAAAGTGGGCTTTGGAACATGCTCCTGTGCTGAGCATTTGGACACCCTCTACCTAACACCAGATCCATAACTTCAGGGAAAGCAGCAGGAAAAGGTGCAATTGCTTTCCACCAGACGCATTAAATTCTCCAGCCCTCCAACAACTGCCCTTTCCTAACCTGCACCTTCCACCGCCCTCCATGCAGATGGGAGTCAGTGAATGTCCAACCCTCCCTACATTTTTTGAGCCCCTGTTGTATGTCAAGCCTGATGCTGGGAACCCATTCATGAACTGGACACAGTCCTTGCTTGGGGGTTGAAGGCAGACAAGAATACTTACCAAACGTTGCCTTTTTATTTATTCATTTATTTTTGGCTGTGATAGTTCATTATGAGTAAAATTGCTGGCGGCGGGGAAGGGAGAACAAACCCACTAAATCTGCTGGATGGTGCTGGTACTAAGGAAGGGATAGATATGGGATATACTGGGTCCGGCAGAAGTAACGCCTGCTTGAGTGTGGTTGATACGGTAATAATATGGGTGCAAAAATTTAGTTTTAATTCGAACATTTTACCTAAAATTTCCTGTGCTCTGCTTGAATGTGATATTATGTTACAGAATTACTTGTTTATGATTTAATAAAAAAGGGGTGTTATTTGTGACAGACCATGTATTTGAATAGGAATCATATGAACAAAAGGGCTTTGTAGGTCTAAGGTAATCCCCTCTGTGATTCATGCTGATCAGAAACTCGATCCCTGTACTAAACACAGACTGGCCGAATGCAACCTTTGCCTTGGGGCTGGGCTAAATCACTAATTCAAACAAACTAATTCTCTAATTAATCTCTTAAATTGATTCTTGTACCAATTACAGACATGGGATAATTCTGTGGGTTAACAGGTGTTGCAACCTTAGTGACAAAGAACACAGACTATGAAACTGGACAGCATATTGAGGTAGAACCCCAGCTCTATCACTCACCAGCTGGTGAACCCAACAAGTTCTTTCTTTTTGGGTTTCAGCTTCATTCCTATAAATTGGGGCTGATAATAATATCTACCCTGAGTGATTGTTGTGAGCATTAAATTAGCTAACAAATGTAAATTGCTTAAATTCAGAGCCAGGCACATAGATAAATGCTTATTCAGTATTAGGTATAGGTATAAAAATGACTGTATATATCACAGTCAACAGTCACTCTGCTGGCTTTCATTTAATCCCCACAGCGGGATTACCAAACCCAATTTCTTCAGTTTTCCTGGTCCCAACTCACCTTTCCTGGCCCAAGTCTGAGGTTACCCTCTTGGAAAGGGACTCCCTTATTTTCCTTGGAGGCCACTAGCCTCCCAAGCTTATGCAACCTTGGCGTTCCCAGTCTCTGCACCATCTCAGCCACCACGTGGAGAGAGCAGTACTCCTTGCACAGTAATACTGTCAGGCACATTGTCTGACATAGGGCAGTGGCCCCAGCTTGGCACAGGAACTGAATTTTCTAGAAAACCGTGCAACAACCTCAGTCTCACCTCATTCAAGTCTAGAAGTGGAGGTCTTGCCTCCCTCCCTGAGGCTCTGGGAACTGGGATGAAGGGATTTGACTCCTTTGCATGCAGGGGTGAAGATGGGGGTGGTGCTGCACAGGTGCTGTCAGCCAATGACCCCACGGGTTTAAACAGAGTGGGAACGGGTTTCCTGGCTCAGGCTCCAGAGCTGACTTTTCTGGCTCCAGTAGAAGAAGCTGGCCCTCCTGATTCCCTGCATCTCAATCATTCACTCTACAGAGAGGGAAATAGAGGGGGAAGGAGGGACACATCTACGTGCATGAGAAAGTTGAAGAGACCCCATGAACTTTTGGTTTAATGGATGACACTCCAATCAACTGAGCCACACCCACCAAGCCTCAAATTTTCTTTTCTTTTTTCTTTTGCTAAACTCAAGAGGAAATCCTTCACCTCAGCTTACTGGTCCTGAAATAACAGCTAACATTGAGACTGGTCGTTCTCAAACTTTTGTGTCTCAGGACCTCTTTATATTTAAAAAATGATTGAGGACCTCACAGAGCTTTTGTATATTAGGACTGCATCTGTAGATGCTGCATTAGACATTAAAAATAAAAAATAAATCATTACATGTTAACATTAACCTTTTATAAAGAATAACTTTGGAAAAATAATGAGAAGAGTGTCATATTTTTTACCTTTTGAAAATCTTTGTAATGTCTGGCTTAAGATAGCTGAATCTCATATCTGCTTCTGCATGCAGACTATTGAATACTACCACGTAGCTTCAGGAAAACTTCTCTGCACCCTTGTGAAAGAATGAGAGTAGGAAAGGAAAACAAGTCTGTCTTAGTGGTGCTATGAAAATAGTTTTACTGCCTGGCTGGTGTAGCTCGGTGGATTGAGCGCGGGCTGGGAACCAAAGGGTCCCAGTTCAATTCCCAGTTGGGGCACACACCTGGGTTGTGGGCCAGGTCTCCAGTGAGGGCCATGTGTGAGGCAACCATACATTGCTTTCTCCCTCTCTTTCTCTCTCCCTTATCCTCTCTCTAAAAATAAATAAATAAAATCTTTAAAAATAAAAGAAAATAGTTTTACCTTCAGAGGTACCCCGAAAGGTTGCAAGGACTCCCAGATGTCCCCAGTGTTTGCATATCCAGACATTCCCCATGGCAATCTTAATTTCTGGTTTCTGCCATATTAGGCTATATGACAATACAGAGCTCACTTCTTTACTTGGGCCCAGTGGGATGGATCTTCCGTACCTGGCAGGGCCTAAGTGGGATGCAGAAACCACTCTTATATTAGAATAGAGAGACATTAACATATGGAAGTGGTTATGCAGTAGACAGAGGAGCTGAGGGGTCAAACAGGAGCAGGTAAAACAACTGGAAATTAGCAGTGGGAAGCTGCTGCCACTCTGGGATGGAGAAACAAAGATCAGAGGTCCTGTCACAAGAGCCCAGAGGTGGGATCACCTGAAGAAGCTAGAAACACAATGGGATTGTCTGGCTAGGACAAAGGATAACTATAGAGGAGCCACAACCAAAGGGAGAAAAGGGAGGGGTTACTCTGACTTCTTCCTCCCAACCTCTAGTCTCCTGCTCAGTTTCCCACTGGCTGAACCCCAGGTGAATATAGATGAAGGGAGAAACTGGGAACTGTGCTAGGATGCAGGCAGAAAGGGGAAGGTGTAGATCAGATCTGGCCATAAATACAGGCCACAGCAACACAGCATGGGTTCCCCAGTTCACCAGAGTTCCAATGTGTCCACAAAATTTTTAACACATCTCTAAGAGCTCTCCCATCGAATGTGGGCTGGACTTAGTGCCTTGCTTCTAACACATAGAATGTAGCAAAAGTAATGTTGTGTGCTTTCTAAGGCCACGTGATAAAGAAATTGCATCTTACAATATGAACAGTACAATGACAACAAAGTCACAACTATCAATAACTGAACCTAAAAAAAAAAACTAAGCAAATAACTAGAACAGGAACAGATTCACAGGAATGGAGATCACATGGAGGGTTATGAGCAGGAAAGGGGAGGGGGGAGAATGGAGGGAAAGGTACAGGGAATAAGAACCATAAATGGCGGGTACAAAATAGACAGGGGGAGGTTAAGAATAGCATAGGAAATGGAGAAGCCAAAGAACTTACATGTACAACCCATGGACATGAACCAGGGCGGGGTTGGGGTTTGGGAGGGAATGTGGCTGGGAGGGCGGTGCAGGGCAGAGGGGAGTAAAGGGGAGAAAAATGGGATAACTGTAATAGCATAACCTACAAAATATATTTTTTTAAAAAAGGAATTGATAAAGAGAGACTCTTAAAAGCAGCAAGAGAAAAGGAGACAGTTGCCTACAAAGGACTTCCCATAAGACTGTCAGCTCATTTCTCAAAAGAAACCTGGCAGGCAAGAAGGGGCTGGCAAAAAGTATTCAAAGTCATGAAAGGTAAGGAAAGACCTACATCCCAGATTACTCTCTGCAGCAAAGCTCTCATTTACGATGGAAGGGCAGATAAAGTGCTTCCCAGATAAGGTCAAGTTAAAGGGGTTCATCATCACCAAGCACTTAGGGTAGGAAATGTGAAAGGGAGTTATCTAAAAAAAGAATATAAAAAATATGAACAGTAAAATGACAACCAAATCACAACTATTAAAGGTATTTTGCACATATCACAGTGGGAATTGTAGCTCTAATGTTTCATGTCTAAAGGAGCACGGACTCTCATGGAACATGAGACAGCAAGCAGGACCTACGTGTGTGATGGCGGAATTTCCTGCAGGAAATCAGGATAATCTATTTCTTAGAATCAAAAGCTTGTTCTTGCTAAGACCTCCCTTCCCCCTGGATCAGAGGAACTTATGCTAGTGCATTCCTAGCTTCCATAGGCTAGTGTTTATATTCCTTTTGAGTTCACCCCAAACCTGTTGTCCTTCCATTTGCATACATTCCTTTTGATGTACCTTCCTGGACCATCTACCGCCTAACTTGAATCTACAACCTATGCATAGTTAATGAAGATCATTCACATGTAATGTGCCCGAGAAACGACAATAAAAGCTGATCAGGGCATAGTTCGTGGCCTCTCCAAGATGATAATGGAGGGGATGCGTGGTACTGGAATTTCTAGTGCAGAGTATCACGTGCAAATTTATTTACATGCCTGCCATGGCAATACGAATTTTGCTGGCCAGAATTTGCGACAAACTATCAAAAAATGAACCTTAAAAAAAGACAAACAATTAAAATAATAACTAAGTAAACAACTAGAACAGGAACAGAATCACAGAAATGGACATCACATGGAGAGATTTCAGTGGGAAGGGGGAAGGGAAGAACAGGGGGGAAACAGTACAGGGAAGAAGAAGCATAATTGGTAGGCATAAAATAGATGGGGGGGAGATAAAAAATGGTATAGGAAACAGAGAAGTCAAAGAACTTCTATGTACAACCCATGGACATAAACTAAGAGGGGGGATGATGGAGGGTTCGAGGGTGCAGGGTGGAGGGAGGATAAAAGGGGAGAAATTGAGAAACTGTAATAGCATAATCAATAAAATATACTTCAAAAAAGGAATTGTATCTTTATCCCTGATAATTCTCTTGGATAACTTCCTCTGAGAAAAGGCAGCTTTCCATGCTGTGGTTACCCTCAAGCAGCCCTATAGAGAGGTCTACATGATGAGAAACAGGCCTTCCCAGAGTCAGCAAGGCCTCCTGCCAAAAGTCCTCTGAATGGGCCACCTTGAAAACTGATTCCCCAACCCTAGTCAATCCATGACATGACTGCATCCTGGCCAAGAGCATGACTGCATCCCCATGAGAGATCTTGAGTTAGAACTACCCAGTTAGGCCACTTCTGAATTCCCAAGCCATAGAAAATATGAGATAAGTATTTTTTTTTAAAGATTTTTTTTTTTTTAGATTTTATTTATTTATTTTCAGAGAGAGGAGAAGGGAGGGAGAAAGAGCAATGTACGGTTGCCTCTCACATGGCCCTCACTGGGGACCTGGCCCACAACCCAGGCATGTGCCCCGACTGGGAATCGAACCGGGACCCTCTGGTTCCCAGCCCGCGCTCAATCCACTGAGCTACACCAGCCGGGCGAGATAAGTATTTTTTAAGCTGCTGAATTTTGGTTTTTATTTGTTAGCAACAATAGATACCTAATGCACCTCTATGGTAATGATCTATTGCTGCATCAGATGTTATCTAAACCTCAGCAAGTTCAACAGCCATTTGATTGTTCCTGCATTTTTGTAGATCAAGTATTTGGGAAGGGCTTGGCTTGGGATCTCTCATGCATGTTACCCAGAAGTTTGCTGGGGCTGGAGACATCGCAAGGCTTGACCAGGCTAGATGTCTAAAGTGACTCAGCAACTTGGCTGGCCATTGGATGGCAGCTCAGTGAGGGCTCTAGCTAGAGCCTCCACATGGCTTTCCAGCATGGCAGTCTCAGGGTGTCAGGGTAGTTGGACATTTTATGTAATAGCTGGCTTTCTCAAAAGTGAGTGTTCTAGGAGAACCAGGCACAAGCTGCATAGCCTGTTCTGACTTGGTGTGGGAGATCACATAGTATCACTTTTGCTGCTGTCTGTTGATCGAAGTGATCACAAATCCACCCCAATTCAAGAGGAGCTACATAAATCCCTATTCTTATACAAGGAATGTCAAAGCCTTGATGGTCAAGTTTTAAAAATAGTCCCACGCTGCTGTACAGAGCATCCTTAAGGCACTAGCTTGGGTAATTTTCTCTCCTCAATTCTACAAATTCTCCTGGGATCTATTTTTGTGACTGATACAAGATTACGGAAATGTTTTCTGGATATCTATAGGCTTTGCAGAAGACTGCACTACATGATTCTCCCAATGTTAATAATCTTAATGACAGGATAGTGCCCGACACTTTGTATTCATTCACCCATACATCCACTCATTCATTCATTCATTCACTCATTCAACATATTTATTGAGATCCTGCCACATTCCAGGCACCTTTCTAGGTATTGTGGCTACAGCTGTGACCAAAACAGACAAAATCCTGGAGCTTACATCAAGCTTTTCATGGAGCTTACATAAAGAGTGGTTTTAGTGTAAGAACAGTCTATTGGATAATGTAACAGAACAGTTGGCCTGACTAGAGAATGTAAGAAATAATAGTTGTACCATATCAATTGGATTGATCTCTCACCTATTTGGGGGAAAATATCAATTTGGAACCTCACCTTACACGGTATGCCAACACAACCTTCAGTTATGTTAGAATGATATGTGCGTGTGGTGGGGAGGAGTTGCACAATGAAAAGCTAAAGGTTTTCTCCAGCAATTATTGAATGATTTCGGTAGAGGGAAAGACTTTCTGGATTTCCATGTTGTGGGGGAACAAACCACGAAGAAAAAGATTGATGAATTTGGTTGTATAAAAAGCAGAATATTTTATATGTCCTGAGAGGGCGTTGCCAAAATTGAATACCCATTAAAGAAATATATTTGCAATAAGAATGACAGAAAATCTCTTAACACCCTTAATAAACAAAGATATTAATAAAGTAATGTGGTTCCAGCCAAGATGGAGGTGTAGGTAGACACACTGTGTCTCCTTTCAGAACCAAAAGAAGGGCAACAACAAACTTAAAAACAAAATAACCAGAACTGCCATAAAATCAAACTGTCTGACCAACAAGAAGTTAAAGAAGAAACATTCATCCAGACTGGTAGGAGGGGCAGAGATGGGAAGCCAGTGTGGAGAGGACTTGCGTGGAGAGGACTCATGGCAAGCAGGCAGCTGGCAGACCTGCCAATCCCACATTTGCCTGCAGATTAACTGGGAGGAACAACTGGGGAGCAAGACAGACCGTGCAATCCAGGGTTCCACCGTGGGAAAATGAAGCCTCAAAACCTCTAACTGTAAAATCTGTGGTGGTTGCGGCAAGAGGAGAAACTCCCAGCCTCAAAGGTGAGTTCATTGGAGAGACTACAGGGTCCTAGAATGTACACAAACCCGCCCAGCTGGGAATCGGCATGATAAAGGCCCAATTTGTTTTTGGGTACCGGGAGAAGTGACTGAAAGCCGGCCCAGAGCTGGGAAATTGTCATTGTTCCCTCTCTGACCCCTACCCAATATATAGTGCCAGAACGCAGTGATGTGGGTTGCCCCACCCTGGTGAATACCAAAGGCTCTGACCCTTACCACATAACAGGTGCACCAAGACGAAAACAATATGACCCAAATGCCAGAACAGACCAAAGCTCCAAAAATAGAACTAAGCGATGAAGAGAGAGCCAACCTGTCAGATGCAGAGTTCAAAACACTGGTAATCAGGATGCTCACATAAATGGTTGCAAAATTGAGGGAAAAGTGAAGGCTATGCAAAGTGAAATAAAGAAAAAAGACAGGGAACCAGCAATGAAGGGAAGGAAACCAGGACTCAAATCAATGGTTTGGACCAGAAGGTAGAAATAAACTTTCAACCAGAACAGAGTAAAGAAACAAGAATTCATATCAATGAGGAGAGGCTTTAGAAACTCTGGGGCAACTTTATTAAATTTTCCAACATCCAAATAATAGGGGTGCCAGAAGAAAAAGAGGAAGAGCAAGACATTGAGAACTTATTTGAAAACATAATGAAGGAGAACAGCCCCAATCTGGCAAAGGAAACATACTTCATGGAAATCCAGGAAGCTCAGAGTCCCACAGAAGTTGGACCCAAGGAATCACACCAAGGCACATCATAATTACGTTACCCAAGAGTAAAAATAAGAAGAGAATCTTAAAAGCAGCAAGAGAAAAGGAGACAGTTACCTCCAAAGGAGTTCCCATAAGACTATCAGCTGATTTCTCAGAAGAGACCTTGGAGGCAAGAAGGGGCTGTCAAGAAGTATCCAAAGTCCTGAAAGGCAAGGACCTACATCCAAGATTACTCTATCCAGCAAAGCTCTCATTTAGAATGGAAGGGCAGATAAAGTGCCTTCCAGATAAGGTCAAGTTAAAGGGGTTCATCGCCACCAGCCCTTATTATATGAAATATTAAAGGGACCTATCTAAGAAAAAGAAGATAATCCAAAATGTGAACTATAGAATAACAACAAACTCACAACTATCAACAATTGAAGCTAAAAACAAAACAAAACAAAACAAAAACAAACTAAGTAAAAAAAAAAACAGGAACAGAATCACAGAAAAACAGATCACGTGGAGGGTTATCAGCGGGGAAGGGGAAAGTGAGGACAAGGTAAAAGAAATTAGAAGCATAAATGGTAGGTACAAAACAGGGGGAAGCTAAGAATAGTATGGGAAATGGAGAAGCTAAAGATCTGAATATATATGACT
Source organism: Micronycteris hirsuta (assembly GCA_004026765.1). Taxonomy (NCBI): domain Eukaryota; kingdom Metazoa; phylum Chordata; class Mammalia; order Chiroptera; family Phyllostomidae; genus Micronycteris; species Micronycteris hirsuta. The sequence goes on along the minus strand of PVJI01030201.1, from coordinate 3,123 downwards.
CATGGACATGAACTAAGTGGGGCAGGTGGGGATGCTGGTGGGAGGGGAGTGCACGGTGGAGGGGAAAAAAGGGGAGAAAAAAATGGGACAACTGTAAAAGCATAATCAATAAAATATCTTTAAAAAATATATATGCAAGAAAAATAGAAATGAAGTACTGGTTGGTGCTACAACATGGATGAACCATGATGCTAGGTGAAAAGAGGCAGTCAAAAAGACCACATTATTATAATATGATTCCATTTATATGAAACACCCAGAATAGATAAATTTAGAGTGGCTGACTAGGACTGGGGGAGGGGGGTTTCAGAAATGTGGAGTGGAAGCTAATGGTTATGGGGTTTCTTTTTGCAGTGATGAAAATGTTCTAAAATCGATTGTAGTGTTGGTTACACATGGAATTGTGTAACCAACGAATGAATGAATGAATCCAATGAATGAATGAATAATGCACACTCGAAATGGGGGAGTATTATGATATATGAATTATATCTTAATAATGCTGTTATAAAAAATAAAACCCATTGGGGTAGGAATAGGGACAACTGAAATTGAAAATATAAAAAAATAATAAAAATGAATTAAAGAATAAAATAAGCCCTGGCTGCCATGGCTCAGTGAATTGAGTGCCAGACTCCAAACTGAAGGGTCACAGGTTTGATCCCAGTCAGGGCACATGCCTGGGTTGCAGGTCAGGTCCCCAGTAGGGGGAGCGTGAGAAGCAACTGCACACTGGTGTTTCTCTCCTTTCTTTCTCCTTCCTTTCCCAACTCTCTAATACTAAATAAATAAAATCTTTAAAAAAAAATTAACAATAAAGCCATTATAAAAAATAAAACCCATTCAGGGAAAAATGGGGACAACTGTAATTGAACATTAAAAATTTTAAAAGAAACAAAATTTAAAAAATAAAATCCACACCCCTCTCTCCTTTCTTCAGGGCCACATATGGTCCAGCCCTGCCCATGCTCTTGACTTCCCTTTTTACCTGTCCCCTCACTCACTCCCTACTAGCCATGCTGACTTCCTTTCTCTGCCCCAAACAGATCAAGCTTGCTCCTGCTTTTTTGCACTCACTAGTCTCTCTGGTTGAAACATTCACACCCTCTTTTCTCCTGACACATTTCTTCCTTTCCATTAGATAGTCCAACCCCCTCAGAAGCACTCTGCATTACTCTCAAGGAGAGTTCTGGAACTTGTTCTCAGCTCACAAATCTTCCGCTAAGCTTCCCTCATCCATGCCATGATCACTTCAGCCTGAGCTTTCCCCATCACAGCCATAAAAATTCTGCGAGGGTTTCCCTCACCTTAGCTCTGGCCAGGTTTGCCTGAGAACTAATCACTCTGGCTTCCACTTTCTCTATCACAAGCCACATCACTGTGCCTCTGCTTCCCAATTTCCTGCCATGAATAGTCTGGGATATCCATGATGACTGCTGTGTGAGTCTCTCCAACTAAATCGGGGTCCCCTTGAGATCCGGGTCCCCACCATTGCCCACATCAGGCAGGGCATAAGGCCTCAGGAGCCCACGTACTTAAACACAAGAGGGTGGGCGGCGAAAGATGGCGGCGGAGAAGGAAGAAGCGTGATCGCTTTCCTCCGGCCCACTGGCAGGATATCTGGCCGATTTTCTGAGGAGCAGAGCGATCACCCAGCTGTATTCAGGTGTGGGGGAAGAATGGAAACCAGGACTGCGCATAAAACTGAAAGATCAGCCAGTAGGGAGACTGCTTTGGAGGGCAGGGGTCCCTCGGGCCTCACGGGGAGCCGGGAGGTCTGCGGATCCAGCTGCAGCAGCTTCCCGGTTTGCTCCAGGTTCCGTGGGAGGGAGCTGGATTGGGGTGAGTGAGTTGCCAAAGCAGACGCGCTCGTCTGTTGGAAGAGCCTTGGTCTCCAGCAGTCCGGAGGTCAGTGCGTACCTGGGGACTGATCTGCAGAGGCTGGGGATCCCAGTGGGAGGAATTGGAGTCTGAATTGAAAGGCAAACCCAACCCCAGAGCTCCTGGATTGGGCGCGCACCTGGTGGAGCTAATCAGGGGCGGTTGGCATAAGTGGCCCACCGGGCGCCCAGGCCTGTGGCTTGCAAGCCCCAATTCCAGAGACAAAAGCGATCGGCGAATGCAGGGACGTGGAGCTCACACCTGGAGGGCCTGAGACACAACCCAGACCTGCGGTGCTGAGTCCCTCCGTGGGGGAGAAACAGAGGAGCTACATTGAAACCCACTGACGGGAGACACAGACCTCACAAACTCTGACTCAGGGTGGAAGTCAGGCAGCTCAGAGGAGGTGCTGCAAACTCCCCGCACTAGGCTGGAGGCGGGACGTCAGCTGAGAGTGCAGCCCAGGAAGACAGCAGGAGAAGTCTGATACCTTCCCAGCCTGACGCTGTTGAAGCCAGCCAACAAACGTCCTTTTTTTATTTTTTTATATATTTTTTTATTTTTTTTATTTCTCTCGTTTTCTCTTTGTTTCTTTGGTTGTTTTTCCCCACCCTCCTTCCTATCTGTCCCTCTATATTTTTTTAACTCCTTCTACCTTCCCTTCATTTGGTATTCCTAGTTTTCTCTTCCTTTTATTTCCTATTTTTTATTATTTTCTTATTTTAGGTTATTTTCAAATTATTTTCTTCTTTATCTTTCTTTTTCCTTTTCTTTTGCTCTCTTTTCCTTCGTTATCTCCCTTCCCCTCACTTCTTTATCAACAGGTGAGACATTAAAACCTGGAATTGTGAAGAGAATAGAGTGGGACCCAGACAAGAGTCAGCCCAAAAAACAGAGTGTGACACAAAATTAACTTCGCTGCTTCAGAGAACTTTACAGATCAGTTTAAGAACCAGAGGTTAGCAAGAAGAATTCCACAAACAATGGGAAGACAAAGAAACAATCCCCAAATGAAAGGAAAGGAGGAAACCCCAGAAAGAATAATAAATGAAACAGAGGCAAGCCAACTATCAGACATTGAGTTCAAAGCATATGTTATCAGGCAGCTCAAGAAACTCGAGAAGCTTGATGAACTCACAGAAAACTACCAGAAACTACAGGGAAACTACAATGAACTCACTGAAAACTATATCAACATGAAAAAGGAAATAGAAGTTATTCACAAGGGCCAAGAGGAAATGA
>PVJI01030200.1:0-14488 GCA_004026765.1 Micronycteris hirsuta | reverse complement strand
CCTCCCTGGACTGGTTTGTGTCTCTGGCCCAGGAACCCCTGTGCTCCCCTCACCCCACCTCTCCCATGGGGATCCCCTCCCTACAAAGACCCCAATAACCTGTCTGGTGCCTCAAATCATGGATGGGACAATAATGGGACGTACCTGAAACCAGGAGCTCCAGGGGGTCACTGGAGTGTGACCACGCCTGGGGGGTGTTCCTGTAACAGCCATAGCATCTGAATGTCCACCTGTGGGTGGGGGTCACGGGGCCCACAGGGAACAGGGCCTGGACCTGCCCACTGGGGTGTCACTGTGAGTCCAGGCTCCAGGAGAGCCTGTCTTCTCCTTCCTTAGTCAGAATGAACCTGTGAAATCCATGCCGTGAGTTACACTGGAGGGTCACGTTCCCTCTTGAGGTCACGGCAGGGCTGGGCAGGGCTGAGAGGCTGGGTGTGCTGTAGAATCCTAGGAGAGAAGGAGGCAGTGTGTTAAATGGGCTCACACCTCTCTCATGTCCCCCGGGGCTGGTCTGTGAGGGGGAGAACCCCTGAGAGCATCCCCCTTCCTGAGGGCAGAGCCTGAGGCTGGGACCCCTGGTGTCCTCTCACCTGTCACCACCAGCTCCAGGGGGTCACTGCTCTCTGAACAACCAATGGGGCTGAGATAGTAACACTGACATCTCCCTGCATCATACTCTGTCGTGTGTGTGAAGGAGAAGTTGGCCTTGTCCCCGGGGGCCAGTGACTTCTGTCTTTCCGAGGACGTTCTGCTTTCCTCTTTCTGCAGACAGAACTCCTGGGCTTGCAGGGGCCCCTGACACCAGATGGTCACTGAGTTCCTTCTGGGGATCACAGAGCCTGGCTCAGCCCAGATGTTGGACTTGGGGGTGGTCCCTGGAAGGAATCAGAGACTGGGTTACAAGACATTTCCACCCCCAGTGCCCAGATCTCGGCCCCAGGACCTTCCCTGATGTCCCTCATCTGTCAGACAGATCTGTTCTCTTTTCCCACCTGCTTGGGGGTTAGTCCCTGGTCCCCAGTGAGGAGAGAAACCTGGGACCCCTGGGGACAGACTCTCCTGCCTGCACTGGGGTCCCCAGGCCCACACTCAGCCCTGCAAGAGAGTCCCTGTGAGAAATTTGCCCTGAATCCTGAGCAGAGCCCTCCTCCCCAGGAGCCTCCTGAGTCCTGGGGTCCTGACAGAGCAAAGTGTCCCCTCCTCCCTCACATCTCACTGAGGCAGAGCAGGGCCGGGAGGCTGGGGGGCATGGCATCTCCTCTCTGAGCCCAGCTGTGCAGAAGGAAGTGACCATAGAGTTCTCAGGATGATAGACACAGGGTGTGGCCAGTGGGAGGCTGGTGCTACTTGTCACGGTGATGTCACATCAGTAGCCCCGTAAGTAGAGGAACAGTGTCCCCCCAGAAGCCTCCTTTTTGTTTCCAGAATCAAGCAGCAAACTGACCTGGAGCCTCCTGAGACGCCTCTTGCAGGTGAGGTGACCCAGGGCATGTCTTTCCAGGTCAGAGCCTCCCCCATGGGATCTCCTTCACCCTCATCCCGGTCATCAGCCCCTCCCTGTGGATCCTCCCCATGGAGAGTGGTCACCCAGGTCTTGGAGACGCTTCAGGAAGACAGAGATCCCTGTGCCTGCAGAGCTCAGCTCAGCAGAGACATGGTCTCGTCCTCACTGTGTGGTTCAGGCGAGTTGTCACTGTGACAATGAGCACAAAGGGGAAATGCAGGGAAATAAGGAAGGAAATGCATCTGTTTTATGGCTCCAGCATCTGGGCTTTCTTTTCATTTCACGTTTTCCACGAACTTCTCTTTTATCTTAGCAACAGCGTCCACCCCCTCCTTACTGGGAGCAAACCTGAGTCATTTTTGCTCTCAATGCCCCTTGTTCCATGGGCAGAGTGGTCTTCCTGGTATTGTAGCTTTGGACTAGACTTTTGACTCGTCGAGGAAAATTCATCTTTATTTAAATATTTGTGTCCTCTCTGCCTACCTGTGTGAATGAAGCAGGGACATCCAGATCAGATGTTGTCTTCCGTTTTTTGTTTTTTTTTTTGAAAATAAGAGAAGACTTTTGTTGATTTATTTACTTTTCAATAAATTTAAACCTTCAAGGAGTAGAGCATTCCACGGATTCTGTGTGCAAGGGTCTCAGCAGGGAGGTTGCTTTGGAATTTGGCGGAGCCAAGCCATGTTTTCCTGCATGGGAGCTACCTTTCCCCCGGGAACTCAGGTTTTGTTCGGTTTGCCACCAGCAGCTGCTGTGTTGGTCTTTGCTTTGTTTTCCGTGCTCCCTCTGGTCCTGGAGACCCCACCTATCACCAGCAACCATGTCCTACAACCCTAGCTTTCCAGACATGGTGTCATCTGAGAAGTTCTCTCCCCGGCTGGCCCCCAAAGTTCAGTGCCAGGAATGCCACTCACATTCTTTTTCTCTTCCATGTTTATAAGTTATTCGGCATCCAAGTTTACGGAGAAACTCTAAGTATGGTGTTCTGGTCTTAAAATGTCCTTTTCAGATTTTCAAGCTAGTCCATGTAAATGTGTTAGCTCTAGAAAAATGTGTGTAAAAACAGGGTCTACTGTCCCACAGTTGTTCGGAAGAACTCACTGCATATCTTGACAGACCAGGAGTTAATTTTGTGCAATGATTTTCATTTCCAGATGTAAATTTTTGGAGTGTTCAATGATGATTCAGATTCTCTATTAACTGTTATTATTCTTTGGAGTAAGGAAAGGTTTATCCATTGAGAAAGTGACCACAGAAGGGAGACCTAACCATACCTCAAACTTGTCTTAAGAAAATACAGAGTTCAGGCTTCTTTTATGTCAAGGAGGGAGGAACCAGGAGGGGAAAAATGTGGTTGATGACTGCAGACATCTGGGCCCCACTGGGGTCTGAAAAAGATTGTGCTAATTGATGTGATACAATTCCTGTCAAGATACCAATGGCGTATTTCACACAAATATTACAAAAATTTATGTGGAACCACAGATGACCCAAAATAGCCACAGCAATCTTGAGAAAGAAGAACAAAGTTGAAGGAATCACACTACCTGAAATCAAACTATACTTCAAAGCTGTAATAATCAAAACAGCATGGTACTGGCATAAAAACAGACACATAGACCAATGGAACAGAAGAGAGAGCCCAGAAATAAACCCATGCCTTTATGATCAATTAATATTTGACAGAGGAGGCAAGAACATACAATGATTTGGGGAAAACTGGACATAGGCATGCAAAAAAAATGAGGCTAGGCCACCTTCTTACAACATACACAAGAATAAACTCAACATGGATTAAAGAGTTAAATGTTAGACTCAAAAGCATAAAAATCCTAGAAGAAAACAGACAGTAAAATCTCAGATATTTCTCATAGCAGGGGGAACAAATGAAAAACAAATGGGACTACATCAATCTATTTATTCTGGGAAAAAATTTTGGATATTAGTCCTTTATCTAAATTGGATAACATTTTTCCTAAAGTGTACTTATGTTTATTGTGAAAAGATTTCATTCTAAAATAGAACCGGAGGTTATAAAACAGGAAGTCTTATGGATGGGTTCTCAGGTAAATTCAATGCAAAAACTGAAAGAGTGACTTCCTATAAATTTGTGATTTACAGAAAACTGAAACTACCCTCAACCAATAAACCTCCACCAAAAGCGTCTTCCCATCCTCAAGACAATGAAGTCGCTGCTTGAAGGGAATCTTCCCACCCATTCCTTACATTTCTTGCCCATTAATATAGCCTGCCCCAAGTCCTCAGTGAACTCACCTGTAGCATACTACAGGTTGCATGTCTCAAATCGCAGTTCTTCTGCCATTCCCAAATTAACTCAATTTTTCATCATTGGAGCATGCCTCAGTTTACCTCTTGTATTGAAGCTGACACTAAAAAAGTCCATCGGATCTGTAGTAGTGTCTCATTTCATAACTGATGTGGGTCCTTGGTACCATATCTCTATTTTTTTTTTTTTGGTCCAGTGTTGCTGGAATTTATACGTTTTAACTCACAACTATCAACAACTGAACCTTAAAAAAAAAAAAGAACTAACCAAACAACTAGACCAGGAACAGAATCACAGAAATGGAGATCATATGGAGGGTTATGAGCTGGGGAGGGAGAGGGGGAGAGAGGGGGAAAAGATACAGGGAATAAGAAGCATAAATGTTAGGTACAAAATAGACAAGGGGAGGTTAAAAATAGCATAGGAAATGTAGAAGCCACAGAACTTGTATGTACGACCCATGGACATGAACTAAAGGGGGGGAGTGTGAGTGGGACAGGGTGTTCAGGGTGGATGGGAAAAAGGGGATAAATGGGACAACTGCAATAGCATAATCAGTAAAATATATTAAAAAAGAGTATTCATGAATTAATTTTTTTAGCTTTATTAATGCTAGGGACTGAACGCTAGCATCCTGGCAAATTCATATACTTGAAGCCCTAACCCCCAGAGTGGCTGTAACTTGGAAGTGGGGCCTCGAAGAAGTAGGTTAAATAGGGTTATAAGGGTAGAGTTCAGGTTTGAGAAGATCAGCTTCCTCGTAAGAAGAGAAACCAGATAGCTCATTCTGTCTCTTCTTGTTCTCGCACCAATGAAAGTACGCAGGAAGAAGGGCCATCCTCAAGTCCAGGGAGAGACCCTACCGCACACCAACCCTTCTGTCTCCTTGATCTGGGACTTCTACTCTCCAGAACTGTAAACAAGTAAGTATGTGTTGCTTAAACCCCTCGTTCTATGACATTTTGTTATAGAAGCCTCAGCAGAATAATATAAAAATTGGTACCAAGACTGGGAAGCAGCTTTGGAACTGGTAATGGGAAGCGTGCATGCTAGAAAAATTCTAGGTGCTGAAGAATGGACTGCTGGTGGATATATGGACATTAATGGTGATTCTGGTGGGAGTTCAGAGAGAAAAGAGGAGGTATGGAGAAAAAGCCTCGGCCTTCTCAGAGAATACATGATGAAGGGAACAGAATGTTGGTGCAATAGAAATATGGCTGGTAATATGCATTTCGGTGAGTCTTCAGACAAAATGACAAATAAGGTATCAGACAATGGAGAAAAGCTGATTTTCATTATACAGTGATAAAGAACTTGGCTGCCTTGTCTTCTAATGCTTCTAGAAGGTAGAACTTGGGAAGCATAAAGTGGCTACCCATGCAGGTAGCTTCCTAAGCAAAATGTTGACGTGTGACACGGTTCCTCCTGAATGCTGGTAGTAACATTTGAGAGGAGAGAGGTGAATTGAAGAATGAACAGTTAAGCAAATGGACCCAGAAGTTAATGAGCTGGAAAATCCTTGGCTGTGTGTGTTGCTACCAAGGAGAGTGGCTTTGGGAGAGCACAGCACGGGTGGGGATGGACTGTCAGTCAGTGAAGAGACGATGGGATTGTTGGAGCGGAAACACCTCTCAGACACCACGGGCTGGGATGATACAGTTACCTGTCTGCAAACGTGTGCCATTATTCTTCAAGGAAAGGAAAGAATGACCCCAAAGGCAGTTCAGAGGTTATCAGGGCTGCCCTATTGAACTCAGGGTTAGAATCACTTCCTTAGATTCAACAGGGCAGCTGGTCTCCCCTCAAAGCCTCGGGAGTGGGGTCCTCCCAGTGAGATGAAGGTGCTCGGCCACCCAGCTGAGCCATGGAGGTAACACTGTCATCCCAGAATGCCTGGAGGTCAGAACATCAAATCTAACCACAATGCTGTACCCCTGAAACTAATGTAAAATACTATTGAAGGTCAACTGTAATTGAACAAGAGCATTTAAAAAAAATTAAACCCAAAAGAGAGGAAAGAAAGACTTAAAGAATTTTTGACTTCTGAGATGTTGAATGTGCCTGGAATCCCTGATTTTCTGATTTTTCCCTGTTGGAGTAGGAATATCTCTCCAATGCTTGCTGCAGCCTTGCATGTCGGAAGCATGTAACTTGTCTGGGTTGCAGGTTCACAACTGCGGAGCAATTCCCCCTTAAAATGAGTCCTACCCCGCATCTCACCCATGTCTGATGTAGACAATATGTTGACGAGGCTTTGAACTTTAGACTTGAGAGTTGATGCTGGAATGAATGGAAATGTGGGGCACTGTAGAGTTGAAAGGAATGTATTGTGCATGGGAGAAGGACATGAATTGGGGGGGTTCGGGGGGGAATGTTGCAGACTGAATACGTATGTCCCGTCCCCCCTCTCAAAATTCATGGTAAAGACCTTACCACCCACCGCCCCCGCAAGGCTGTATGTGGAGATGGGGTCTGAGGCAGTAATTAAGGTTAAATGAGATCATAAGAGTGGGGCCCTGAGATAGGTTAGTTTTCCTGGAAAGAAGAGACACCAGGGACTCTCTCCCACTCACTCACACACACACAGAAAAAGCCATTTTCACAGAAGCAAGAAGGCAGCTGCCCATGACACAGGAGGACAAGCTTAGCAGACACCAGCCCTGCTGGTAGCTTGATCTCAGACTTTCAGCCTCCAGGACAGTGAGAGAATAGATTTCTGGGGGTTAAGCTGCCTCATCTGTAATCCTTTGGTATGGAAGCTGAGCAGACGAACACAATTAATTTTTCTCTTTTTTGTTCTTTCTGTGTAAATATATGTTCTTATTAATTTTTTTGTCCTCACTTGAGGACATGCTTATTGATTTTAGAGAGAGGGGAAGGGAAGAAGATAGAGAGAGGGAGAGAAACATTGATTGGTTGCCTTTCATATGCTTCCTGACTGCAGACCAAAACCGCAACCTAGGTATGTGCTCTGACCAGGAATCAAGCCAGCAACCTTTCGGTTTGTGGAATGATGCTCTAACCAATTGAGCCATACCAGCCGGGACCATGTTCTTATCATTTTAATATCCCTTCATCCACTGTCATGGGATGAATTTCTTAGTCTTTGTCTAACTTCTTTAGATGCTCACCCAAGTCGCTGAGTTCTAGGCTTTTTCTCTCTCTAGCAATTTCATTTAGGCACTTCCTGTTCCCCTTTGATCTTGATATTTAACATTTGCATTACCATTCAAGACAGAATTTGTGTTGATGTATATGATTCACATTTACCTTTTTGTAAAAAAGACTTTATTTATTTTTAGAAAGTGGGGAAGGGATGGAGAAAGAGAGGGAGAGAAACATCAATGTGTGGTTGCCTCTCAAACGCCCCCTACCAGCGACCTGGCCTGCAACCCAGGCATGTGCTCTGACTGCGAATCGAACCAGTGACCCTTTGGGTTGCAGGCCCGCCTTCAGTCCACTAAGCTACACCAGCCTGGGCCACATTTATCTTTTAAGTGAAAAATTTCTATTTTCTTTTCTGATTTACTTCTCTCAATTACCAGTTATGTAGATGTGTTGCTCTATTTCTAAAAATATAGAGTTTAAACTTCCAGCTAAGATGGAGGTGTAGGTATATACACTTTGCCTCCTTGCACAACCAAAAGAAGGACAACAAATTTAAAAACAAAAAAATAACCAGAACTGCCAGAACATCGTACTGTATGGAAGTCTGACAACCAAGGAGTTAAAGAAGAAACATTCATCCAGACTGGTAGGAGGGGCAGAGATGGGAAGCTGGGGTGAGGAGGCACCGTGGCAAGGCAGCAGCTGGAGGACCAGGTGGTCCCACATTTGCAGGTGGATAAACAGGGAGGAACAACTGGGGAGTGAGACAGACTGAGCAACCCAAAGTTTCAACATGGGAAACTAAGCCTCAAAACCACCGGTAGTAAAACCACCTGCGGAGGTTGCAGTGGCGGGAGAAACTCTCAGTCTCACAGGAGAGTTCCTTGGAGAGACCTACAGGGCTCTGGAACATACACTAACCCACCCACCCAGGAATCAGCACCAGAAGGAATTCAGTCACTTCCCCAACTACCCAATTTGCTTGTGGGTAGTGGGGGAAGTGACTGAAAGCCAGCTGAGAGTGGAGGAAGCCACACTGTTCCCTCTCAGACCCCTCCCCCACATACAGCATCACAACACAGACACGTGGGTTGCCCTGCCCTGGCAAATACCTAAGGCTCCACCCCTTATACATAACAGGTGTGCCGAGACAAAAAAAAATGGCCCAAATGAAAGAACAGTTCAAAGCTCCAGAAAATATACAACTAAGCAATGAAGAGTTAGCCAACCTATCAGATGCACAGTTCAAAACACTGGTAATCAGGATGCTCACAGAATTGGTTGAGTTTGGTAGCAAAATAGAGGAAGAAGTGAAGGCTATGCAAAGTGAAATAAAAGAAAATGTACAGGGAACCAACAGTGATGAGAAGGAAACCGGGACTCAAATAGATGGTTTGGAGCAGAAGGAAGAAAGAAACATTCAACCAGAACAGAATGAAAAAACAAGAATTCAAAAAAATGAGGAGAGGCTTAGGAAATTCTGGGACAATTTTAAACATCCAACATCTGAATTATAGGGGTGCCAGAAGGAGAAGAGGAAGATCAAGGGATTGAAAACTTCTTTGAACAAATAATGAACGAGAACTTCCTCAATCTGGCAAAGGAAATAGACTTTCATGAAGTCCAGGAAGCTGAGAGAGTCCCAAAGAAGTTGAACCCAAGGAGGAACACACCAAGGCACATCATAATTACATTAGCCAAGATTAAAGATAAGGAGAGAATCTTAAAAGCAACAGGAGAAAAATGAGACAGTTACCTACAAAGGAGTTCCCATTAGACTATCTCCTCATTTCTCAAAAGAAACCTTGCAGGCAAGAAGTGGCTGGAAAGAAGTATTCCAAGTCATGAAAGGCAAGGATCTACATCCAAGATTACACTATTCAGCAAAGCTATCATTTAGAATGGGAGGGCAGATAAAGTGCTTCTCAGATAAGATCAAGTTAAAGGAGTTGATCATCATCAAGCCCTTATTATATGAAATGTTAAAGGGACTTATCTAAGAAAAAGAAGATCAAAACTATGAACAGTAAAATGACAATAAACTCACAACTATCAACATCTGAACATAAAAACAAAAGAAAAACGAACTAAGCAAACAACTAGAACAGGAACAGATTCACAGAAATGAAGATCACATGGAGTGTTATCAGTGGGCAGGCAGGGGGAGAATGGGGGAAAGGTACAGGGCATAAGAAACATAAATGGTAGGTACAAAATTTACAGGGGGAAGTTAAGAATAGGATGGGAAATGGAGAAGCCAAAGAATTTACATGTACGACCCACGGACATAAATTAAGGTGGGGGAATCCTGGTGGGAGGAGGGGTACAGGGTATAAGGGAATAAAGGGGAGAAAGAGGTGGGACAACTGTAATAGCATAATCAATAAAATATATTAAAAAAAGAAAAAATAAAAATACAGAGTTCATATTTATCTTCCTCTGCAGAACGAGGTAACTTCTAAGGTCTCGTGGTATCTTGCTTGCTTACAGAACATCCTCAGACTTGGGGTCAATAGCTGAGTGTCCAAGGGGACAGCCCCTGTGCCTTCCAGGGCCCCTGCAGGCCCCCTCCCTGGAGTGTGGGGTCTGAGTCCTTCCTGGGCTAGTGGACGGCCAGAGCAGCGTACACACTGGGCTCATCTGGGGGCTCCTCTGATGGGGGGGAACGGGGTGCACTTGTCGCTCGTTTGAGGGTCTTGCGGTTCAACTGGGCATAAGTCACATCCTGGGGGTCTTCAGATGGAGTATCCTGGAGGGGGTAGAGTGGGAGACAGGTGTGTGATTGGGTAAGTTGAAGCCAGGGCACCGGGAGCAGAAACGATCCTCATGACTGTCCATCTGCCTGTCCTCTACCACTTGTCTGTCCTTCGTGTCCAGCAATTCCTCAGACAGGGCAGAAGGCAGGTGGCTCCTTTCTGCCTGAGCCCTGAGTGATTCACCTGGGTACACGTCACTCCCTGGGGTTTATGTAGTCAGGGCTCTGCAGGGGGTGGGGGGAGACAGGAGAGGGCGGAGCTTCTCTCCTTGCTCCACTTGTCCCTCTTCTGATGAGAGTTGGAGAAACAACTCTTTGGGGGAGATTTAAGCGTTGGTTGTGTGATGTTAAAATGCCTGCTGACAGACCACAGAGATGGCTTTATTGTCTTTGTTTGAGGCTGGGGCTCAGACAAGAGGTCAGAGCTGGAAATAATTGTGGATGCATGAACATAGAGAGGGTCCAGCTACATCTGGAATTCAATCCATGTTGCAATGTAAACTACAGAGTTGTCTCAAGGTGAGGTTCACAAGACAGTCCATGGATGTCTATGGGAGTAGGAGACCGATGCATCTAAATCCACAAGACTGGAGGAAAGGGGGAACACAGATAAAGGACGTCTAGTCTACAGGGGGCTTTGTGTGAATCGGGAAAGGCATGCTGGGCCCTGGCCAGTGTGGCTCAGTTGATTGGATTGTCGTCCTGTAGACAGAAGTGTGTGGGTTCGATCCTCAGTTGGGGCGCATGGGAGAAGACAACCAACTGATGGTTCTCTCTCTCTCCTCTCTCTCTCTCTCTCTCCTCTCTCTCTCTCTCTCTCCCTCTCTCTCTCTCTCTCTCTCTCTCTCTCTCTCTCTCATCCTCCTCCTCCTCCCTCTCCCTCTCTCTGTCCATTCCTCTCTATCTCTCTGAAACAATGAAAAGGTGTCCTCAAAAGAGGATTTAAGAAAAAAAAGGAAAGAAAAGGCACACTAGTCAGATACCACCCGTAGGATGTCAAACCTGACAAGCCTTCCTGGCCACAACCGCACAACTATCCACGGAAGCACTGCCATCATGAGATATGGATAACCACGAATCCAAGGGACCCAGGTAGGGGAACCAAGAAGAAGGGGCCCACATGCTACTAGAAAAACCCACTGAGAAATGATGTTCCAGCAGGTGGCTCATGTCTCCTTCGGGAGGATGGGCAAGGTCAGAGGATGCTGAAAACTGAGTGACGGGAGGAGGGAGAAGCATCCTCGGAATTTGTCTTATTAACAAGTCTGTGGTGGGTGCCCTGAGTGGGGCAAGGCTCTTACCTCTCTGTCCATCACTTCGTCCTCCTCAGGTTGGGAATCTCTTCTGGAAGAACCTACGGAAGGAGAAAATTCTATCTCAGGGCAAGATCCCAGGAATCCTTTGATCCCACACACCCCTCCTGATCTTAGGTGGGAGACTGAGGTTCATCGAGGGGCAGGGGATGTGCCGGGGGCCACACGGATTTAGGATTTTCATGCTTTCTCACCCCTAAGCCCACAACCCTTCCCAACTACTCCTCCTGCCCCTGTGCCCCACCAAGACCTCACCTCCTCTCTGATTGCACTGGTTCTCCCCCTGAACAGGAACCACGGAGCTGGAGCTGAGCAAGGAGAACAGGAGGGTTAGGCCATGGTGAAGGAGCTATAGGTGGAGGAGAAGTCTACGGAGGTTTGGGAGAAGAAATCACCTTTTCTGTAGCGCTCTGGTCTTAACTTCAGGGTCTGAAGCACCTGCAAAGAGTTAGACATGAGTTTCTAAACTACCTCAGAACCCACCCCCAGGGGCTGCATTAAGATCTCAGCAGCTAGGATCCCCACAACCCACACCCCAGGGTCCATGGGGAGTTCAGCGTAAACCGAATTACACGGTAGCACTCAAAACTTGCATGGTTGATTTAAACAAGTGTTTATGAACCCAAAATAATGCTTTCAAAAGCCTAAGTCTGTTCTTATTAAATCCCTCATTCTCGTAGAGGATGGTATGTAGCAGCCAAGATGTGGATGATGGGTGTGCTTAATTCTAGTGGACTGTCACTGCATCTTGGTCTGAGCTGGTACACACTGTACAAACATACCTGTAACTACTTCTATACCAATCGATGCATATATATATATATATATAAAATCTATTTAATTTTAGAGACAGGGGAAGGGAAGGAGAAAAAGAGGGAGAAAAATACTAATCAGTTGCCTCTAGCACACCCCCAACTGAGGACCTGGCAACCTAAGCACGTACCCTGACCGGGAATTGAAATGTCAACCCCTAGGTCTGCAGGACGACACCCAACACCCTGAACTACACCAGTCAGGGCTACATATCTGTTCTGACTGAGGCCATACTGTAACACATAATGAAAAGTACATGATCATTATGCAATATTGTACTAACCAGAATTAAATGTACTAAGCAATAAACCAACAAGTCTGTTGGAACAAAAAGAGGAACAAACTTTTTTTTTTTTTGCTTACAACTTCTATTTTAGACTCCATTTTGCTATACTACAGGCACTAGCAGTTGACATCCCTGCCCTGAAAGGAGCTGATCGGCCACAGGAATCCGGCTGATACTGACATGCTGATGCCAAGACCTTTGTCGGAACCAACAAAAACACTGCCTGTGCATCCCCACGGCCCTCCCCTCTCCTTAGAAAAGCTACTGGCTTAAACAGAGATGTTAAGATTTTTTTTTAGGACAAGAATCTGCCATCTTTTTGGATCCCCAGCACCTCAATAAATCTCTTTCCTTTTCACCAGCCCCTGTCTCACGAGTATTTGCTTTCATCATGGCAGGCCGCCAAACCTGCATTTGGTAACAATACTGACATTTTTTCTTTTTTTTTAACTGCTTTTTAGAGAGAGGGAGGAAGTGGGGGGAGGGGGGAGAGAGAGGGAAAGAGAGAGAAACATCGACTGGGCTTCTTGTATGCTCCCAGAGAGGGGATCAAACATGCAACCTGGGTATGTGCCCTGACCAGGAATCGAACCCATGACCTTTCAGCCTATGAGATGATGTTCCAACCAACTGAGTCACACCAACTAGAGCAACAATCCTGACATTTTCAATTCCAACCAAACACCTCAATTTGTCCCAGTCAATGGCCTTTGCACATTTTTAAATCCTTCATGGGCATTTAACCCTGTGTATTTACATAGTTTCTGAAAGCAATGGAATTCCCAACCACCTCAACCCCCACCCCTATTCCTCACCACCGTGCCCACGCCCCCCTGCTCTTGCCTGCAGGATGACAACGACAGCTCCTTGTGGCTCCCCTCCCCCTCGCCAGCTGGTCCCTCAGGTTCTGGGTACCCCTGCCCCCTCCACACAGCACCTCTCTCATCACCTCCACACTTCCATGGAAATCTCAGATCCCTGTCCCAAGAAGATTATCGAGGAAGTTGGGTTAGAAAGAGACTTCTACAAATGGTTGATTAATTAGGAAAAAACTCAAAATGAACATTAATTTTTTTTATCCATATTTGGCTGGTGCCTTAGGAAGCCACTTCGTAGGTCTTTAGAGGAAGGTCACACCTCTCACGCGGACCAGGAGACCAGGTCTCCCATCTTCTACTCACCTGACTTTCTGCGTTTCTTCTGGTGCTTGAGGAAGAAGAAGAGGAAGAGGATGAAGCCAAGCAGCAAGATGAAGGTCACAGAGACTCCAATCAAAATTTTCTTGTAGTTTTGAAGACCTTGGACACAAGGATGTCATAGATGAACCGGTGATACCAGTTAAATGAGCACCGACTGTGTGCCAGGCATGTTTGGGACAGTCTGTGAATGAATCGCCTCTAACCCTCATAACAATCAAGCCATATGTGAATGCCAGTCCCACCTCCACTAGGTTCACAAACCCAGAAACCGAGGCTCAGAGAGATCCATCGGGTGCCCCAGGTCATCTAGCCGGGAAGTGGCAGAGCTGGGATTTGAACCCAGGACTGTGGATTCTCTTGTGCACTGCTCACATCGCCCCACCAGACAGACACCAGCTTCGGGTTCTGGGGGCTGTTCCCCTGATTGGAATGGCCTGTCCCCTGGTCCCCATGTGCTCCAGCCCTGTCCGTCACCTAGAGCTGAATGCATCTTTGCACTGTCACCCCCACTCACCAACCCATCGCAGGCTGTGGGGGACCTAAATGGGACGCTTCAGAGCCAGGGTCTGCATGCAGTGACCTCTGTGACCTTCCCCATCCCTACGTCCAGTGAAGATCTGTCCGCTGTCCTGCAGACCCCACACTCTCGTGTGGGGCCCCCTTGAACATTTCTGAGTGTGCATCTGGGAGGGGACACGAGGATGGAGCTGCTACTGCCCGAGCACCCACCCCACACTGGGGGCGCCCCTAAATCCCTCAGCAGACCTGTGAGGGGGTGGGGCGGCAGGAGCCACCTTTCTCAGATGATGAAACTAGGACTGGAGAGCGAATGCGGCTTGTCCCAGGTCCCACAGCCCGGAAGCAGCAGAGCCGGAATTGATACCGCGTAGAGCCTGGCTCCCAAGCTCTTGTGGGTTTTGGTTTGATTTTCATGGCTTTCCTCCACTAAGAACGGGCTGAGCATCACAGGAGGATCGGAAAGCCCTCGGGATGCCACCCGGTCAGGTCGCTGTTTGTCCCTGATGCCCCAAACACCCAACACTGCCTGCCCTTCACTTCTTCAGCACGGTACCTGCAGGGTCAGAAGGGTGGTGTCTTTTGAGGTCTGAGGCAGGATTCTCCTCTGTGGCACAAAACGGAGGCTTAGTTGGAAAGGGACGTGCCCCAAACCACCACCTTGGGGAGCACTGAGACCACACCCAAGTGTATCCCACCCCAGACAT
>PVJI01030199.1:0-14470 GCA_004026765.1 Micronycteris hirsuta | reverse complement strand
TCTGGTAGTTTTCTGTGAGTTCATCAAGCTTCTTGAGTTTCTTGAGCTGCCTGATAACATATGCTTTGAACTCAATATCTGATAGTTGGCTTGCCTCTGTTTCATTTATCATTCTTTCTGGGGCTTCCTCCTTTCCTTTCATTTGGGGATTGTTTCTTTGTCTTCCCATTGTTTGTGGGATTCTTCTTGCTAGCCTCTGTTTCTTAAATTGATCTGTCAAGTTCTCTGGAGCAACGAAGTTAATTTTGTGTCACTGTCTCTGTTTTTTGGGATGACTCTTGTCTGGGTCCCACTGTATTCTCTTCACAATTCCAGGTTTTAATGTCTCACCTGTGGATAAAGAAGAGAGTGGAAGGGAGAAAAAGAAGGAAAATAAAGCAAAAGAAAAGGAAAAAGAAAGATAAAGAAAAAGTAATACTAAAATAACATAAAATAAAAAATAATAAAAAATAAGGAATAAAAAAAGAGAAAACTAGGAATACCAAATGAAGGGAAGGTAGAAGGAGTTAAAAAAATATAGAAGGACAGATAGGAAGAAGGGTGGGGAAAAACAAACATAGAAACAAAGAGAAAACAAAAGAAAGGAGAAAAAAAAAGACTTCTGTTGGCTGACTTCAACAGCGTCTGGTCAGGGCTGCGACAGGCTGGGAAGATATCAGACTTCCCCTGCTTTCTTCCTGGGCTGCACTCTCAGCTGCCGTCCTGCCTCCAGCCGAGTTGCTAGGAGTTCGCAGCACCTCCTCTGGGCTGCCTGACCCCCACCCTGAGTCAGAGTTTGTGAGGTCTGTGTCTCCCCTCAGTGGGGTTCTATGGCGCTCCTCTGTTTTTCTCCCACGGAGGGAGTCTGCACCGCAGGTCTCCGATCACAGTGGCTGGGTTGTGTCTCAGGCCCTCTAGGAGTGAGCTCCGTGCCCCTGTATTTGTTGACCGCTTTTGTTTCTGGATTCGGGGCTGGCAAGCCGCAGGCCTGGGCGCCCGGTCGGGCACAACCCCCAGCCGCCCCTGACTGGCTTCGCCGGGTGTGCGTCTGGTTCAGGAGTTCCGGGCCTGGGTCTCCCGTTCAGTTCAATCTCCAATTCCTCCCGCTGGGGTCGCCAGCCTCTGCAGACCAGTCCCCATGTACGCACCGACCTCCGGACTGCTGGGGACCGAGGCTCTCCCAACAGACACGCGCGCCTGCTTTGGCTACTCTCACACCCCAATCCAGCTCCCTCCCACGGATCCTGGATCAAACCGGGAAGCTGCTGCGACTGGATCCGCAGACCTCCTGGCTCCCCGCGAGACCCGAGGGACCCCTTCACTCCGAAGCAGACTCCTACCGGCTGATCTTTCAGTTTTATGCGCAATCCTGGTCCCCAATCTTCCTGGAATATAGCTGGGCGATTGCTCCACTCCTCAGAAAATCCTATTTCTTACACTTCTGGAGGCCAAGAAGGCTGAGACCGAAGTGCCAGTGGTCTCGGGTTCTTAGTGAAGGCTTTCCTCCTCATTTGCAAGTGGCTACTTTATGTCCTCATATGGTGGGGAGCAGAGCAAGAAGCCAGCTCTCTTGAGCCTCTTCTTATAAGGACACTAACCCCATCATGAAGGCTTCACTCTCATGGCCGGATCACCTCCCAAAGGTGAGACACAAACGTGGGGAGATTTGTATATCCATGGGGAGACACAAACATGCAATCTGTGACAATTTTATGTGTCAACCTGACTGCCCATATAGCTGGTAAAACACGATTTCTGGGTGTGCCTTTGAGGACTTTTCCTGAAGAGATTAGCATTTGAATCAGTGGGTCAAATAAAGAAATCCACCCTCACCGGTGTTGGTGGATTTCAGCCAGTTCCTTGAGGGTGAATTCCCCCTCTCTTTTAGAGCTGGGACATCCATCATGTCCTACACTTGAACATTGGAGTGCTTGGTTCTTAAGCCTTCGGGCTCTGGGACTTACACAGTCAGCCCCTGGTTCTGAGGCCTTCACGGGGACTGAATTAAACCACTGGCTTTCTTGGTTCTCCAGCATGTAAATGGCAGATGGTGGGACCTCTCAGCCTCCATAACCACGTGACCTGATTCCTATCGTAATATATATGTATATGTCTCCTACTGGTTCTGTTTCTCTACAGAAACCTGACAGTCCATAATACTCACATTAAGCTGAAAGCTGCCTTCCATCACTCCAATCCATGGATTCTTGTTTTGACTTTTCAACCTCCACAAATTTATTCCCTCTCCCCTGAGATACCTTTCCATATTCAACAGCAATATGACACCAGCCATAGATAATATTTCTCATTGCTTTGTTGCTGGATCAGTAAACAGACTCTTCCAGAAACTCAGCAGTCAGTTTAAGGTTATGCCAAGAAATGCTCTGACCTTTGACTGGGAACATAGGCTCCATAAGCCTGGCCTTCTTTGTCCAAAGAGTAACAGCCAAGACCTACTCACTTGTTTGTATCCTAGGAAAAAACCCACCCAGGTGCTTTCAAAGGGAAACATAAGGACTTGAAAGGCGGAACATCTCACAGACATACTACCACAAGCCATCACTCATTCAATTCAACAATCATTAACAGAGTTCCTAGGTTCTGTGGGAGAGATAAAGGTAAAGCTGGAACATAGGGGCTGGTAGTGAAAAGGTCCCTTTGAAGCTAAAACATGGATTTCAGGGAGGTGGTTACTTTTAGGCTGAAACAGTCACTGTCTCCAAATTGAGAGACTGAACTACCTGTGAAGTGCTGCCCCAGTTCAATTTGCCATTCAGACATTTGGCAAGGTCCAGATGGTAGCGGTTGATAGCAAAGCCCAAGCACAAACAATTCGCCTTTTTTCTTGTGCAGCTGCTCTGTATGCTCGCAGAGTACCTGCCTGCCTGGGATCCACCACTTTGTCTCGCTCCTGTTGAGCAGCAGCCTGCAGCCCAGGTTCTGCATGTCCCTTCACGATAATAAACTTTTTCTGCATGCTTTTCCTGGTGAGCTACAGGATGTTATTTTAATCATCATCATTACCAACATAAGTGACCAAAAATACCTCACAGATGCAAACACCATCAAACGTCATTGTGCTCATTGTTCAAAGCAGCTGTCTTTCTCCCGTCAACGGGCTGCCCTGTGGTCTTTGATACGACCTCTGGTTAATACGAACTCGGTTACTTCCAAGTTCGTCTTGTTCTCCATCTCTTGCATTTTAAATGATGAGGATTTACTGTTCAGTTTAGAGAATCGTGGAAATAAATAATAATATCAGCGTGCTGTTCCCCTGGGTACCACCATGGCAGCTGTGGGTAGGTTATGAGGACAACTGATCACCCAGAAAGCGATAGAAGAAACGGGTGGCTCAACAAGGCCACTAGTTAAATGAGGATGCTTTAGAATGTCCCAAGAAACAACAACAAAAAGATTTTATTACGTTGACTGTTTCTGCATCTCCTCTCAGGAGTTTGCAAAGAGACTTCTATGCAAGAAGACCAACAGCCTTAATTATTGCCATGATTTATAACTTTTAAAGATTTCAGTACAGTTTAAAACTCTGTGGAATGTTTGTTTTGGTTTTGGTTTCTCTTTGTCAAGGAGATTCTAAAAGTGTTATTTGGACAAAGGATAAACTTCTCTTTTGTTCTACATTTCCTTCTTAGCCATATTCCACCCAGGGCTGCTGAGCAAAAGGTGAATGGGTTAATATACTGTGGGTGGCAGTGGCATTGGTTTGGAGACCTACAAGCAATATGCTTCAAAATGTGAAACATGCCAAACCTTGACTCAATACAAATGTTGGAGGAATTTAACCCTAGAGAAAAATAGACAAGTATGCAATGGTGTATATCAAAAAAGCTTCTAAAGTTGAAACAACTTTCAAATAATTTTCAATACAAATGTACATTGAGTGCTGACTGAGAATTCAGTGGTGACAGAGACCAGTATGGTCCCTGCCCTCCACACAGCACTGTGACAGACTTATGGCCAGCTCATTGACTGGGTAGAATGCACTGGTAGTTGATCTCTTGAGCCAGGATGCAAATCACCAGCAAGAAGTTGGAGAAAGACATTAGAAGGTAGAAAGGACCCCACCCCCCCCCCCGCCTGGAGTTGTGGGTAAGCGCCGTGGGTAGCCCTGAAACGCTGGAGAGGAACAAGTGGGAAGGCAGGGAGAGGGAGGGATGGAATTTAAAAGGACGGTGAAAGACTAAAATAAAATGTGACCATTTCACATTTTTGCTCATGCTAAGTCTCTAACCTAGATGCCATTTTGTTCTAACTTCTTTTTTTATGTGTTTTTCTCTTAAAACCTTTGCTTTTTGCATTTAGCTTGGAATTTACAATCGTTCAGCTCCATCCTTAATGATTTCGAAAGCATTCCACACATTCTTGTGAAGATTTTATGATGGCTACCATTTTATATGTGCATAGAGGTTTAACAAACCTGATGTGAGCTAAGATATTTCTACTGGCAACTTACTGAGTATGTACCTCCTTCGTTTCCTTGGAGTCGACAAGGCTGAGATGAAGAAAATGGTTTCTTCTTGACGGGGCCCGGCACCCCTCCTCAGTCCATTGTAGATATGACCCCACCGGCGCCAGGGAGAGAAGCCTTGTGATGGGACTACGTATTGAGTGCAAGCAGTGAACAAGTTTATAACTTATTGTCCCTTGAAAAGCCAAAAGTACATTTGGCAAGTCTACCTACACCATCAGTTTGTGTGTGAACGTGCGTGTGTCTTAACTGAGAAAAGATGGTGAAGAGCGTAGATTCCTGTTTCGACAGCTTGGTGGGAAATTCCTGAGAACCAAACGAGGAGGGCATCTGGGTCATCAGGCCAGACTGTGTCGTCTCTAGTGGTGTCTGCGGGATAGTGTGAGAAACGCCTCCTCAAGGAGACGGATTCATTGAGACACCTTCAGCAGATTTCCACATTCCCTCATCTCTTTTTGGGGAAGATGGGGAATGACCTTGATTTCTGCCCTTTCTGCCAACAGACAACTCCAGTAAATTTGCTGGCTTGGTTTGGTTTTTCATGGGAACATCTAACTCATTCTCTCTTTACTACAACTCTGCCCTGTTGTCCTGAGGCTTACCTGCAGTTGGGCACTTACAGCATATGGAATTGCTTCGGGGTAATTGAGGAGAAAGGAGCAGTTTTGAAACCATTGCAGAAGCCAGCAAAGGATCAAAAGTCATTGGCTTTCAATGGCAGAACTGAAAGAGGTGTCTCAGTGTACCTCCTTTATTTTACAAATCAGGAAACGGAGACTGAAAAGATAATTCAGCTTCCCAGAGAAGCAGAACTTGGATGGTCTGACTCTCTGTTAGTAGTTTCTACACCAAGTGCTGATTGAGTCTGTATAGGAGCCCATTGAGAACTATGAAAATGTACTAGGTTTTATGAATTGCCAATCAACTAAGAAATATTTATTGAACACCTTCCAGCTATGCTAGGTTCCAGGAATGGTGCGGTGACAAGGAATACTATGGCACCAAGTGAATTTTACAGTCCACTGGGGAATATGAACATTAAGTGAATATTTACCAACTTCTTGAATGCTAAGGAAAGAAAGTGCAGTCTTAAGGGGCATGTTGCATGGGAGCAAGCCTAAATACCCCACAAGCCCCGTTTCATGTTTTACTCACTTCTCCAAATCAGCTTTGGACTAGGAGCTATGTTTGTTTTTCAGAAAGATGCTGCCTTTTGCAGACAGTGCATAGGCGAGTGTATGTAATTTATCTGATACGAGGTCAAGCACCTTATGCCACAGCTCTCTTTAGGAGCAGGGACCGCAGGCTCCTTTCCTCATTGATCCACCCCTCACACTCTTCAGGTCCGCTCGAGGGACAGCAGCCGTGACCAAAGAGGGAACGTCTGCCATCAGGAACTGAGGAACGCAGGACGACGAGGCGTGGACACTGTCCCAGCATCAGCTTTGGTCTAAGGTAATGTTTTTAAAAAAATTATTAGTATTTTCCAACCTAATTGAGATATAGTTGACAATTAAAAATTGTATATATTTAAGGTGTACAAAGTGATGTGTTGCTGTAAGTACACATCATAAAATATTTACCACTGTCAAGCTAATTAATATACCCAGCACCTCACACAGTTACTATTTGTGTGTGCATGTGGCGAGAACGCTTAAGGTCTACTCTCTTGACAGATTTCAACTGCATAGTACATTGTATCATGTTGGCTATTAGATCTCTGGAGCTTATCTATCCTGTGTAACTGAAAGTTTGGGTGGCGGTTTTTTCTTCTCAATTATTTTTGTGGCAAAATACACATAATATAAAATCTGCCATGCTAACCATTTTGAAGGGTAGAGTTTAGTGGTATAAAAAAGTGTTTGTGATGTTGTGGAAGCAAACCACCATCCGTCCCGACAACCCTTCATCTTGGAAAACCGACCATCTACACCCGTGAAACAACAGCTCTTGAGGACAGCTCCGAACATGAACACAAGACTCTTAACAAAGAGAAGATGGTTTGTTTGCATCCTTGCCTAGAAAATTTGCATATTTAAAAGATACTAATGAATAATAAAAAGAAGCAAACATCTCTTTTTCTCCTGTCTTGTCCAGAGACAAGTCAAGGTTTCTGCTCTCTTGTTTTTTCTTCACAGTTATTCTTGACTGGTGACATTTATTCCTGATTGGTGACATGTATTGAATACCCACCATGTGCTGTCCTCAGTGCTTTTAACATAAGAATTATACTCAGGAAAAAATGGGAGCAAGATGGCAGTGCCATTTCACCCCCAGCAACCCATGGGGCAGCATTGCAGAAATGACGAAGTAAATAAATGAGAAGGATCTGGACCCCTGCTGGGTAATTCTTACTCCAGAAAGATGGGAGGCTAAAGCCAGAGGTGTTTGGATAGCTGTCTCCTTAAGGCTGAGTCCCTTTGTGGTTTAACTGAGATGGCTATGAAGAGGATTTGGTGATAATGAGGCAGGTACTTCATTTTTTTCCCCTCCTCTATTGATATAAAATTACATAGTATAAAATTCACCATCTTAAAGTAGTTTTTAAACTTTTCACAATTGTAAGTGTACACTAAAGTGTTTTTAATGTGTTTACCATGTTGTACAATCATCACTACTATCTAATTTCAGAGAGTTTCCATCTCCGAAAAAGAAGCCCCATATCCATTAGCAGTCACGGCCAGTTCTTGCCTTCTCCCAGGCCCTGGCAACCACGGACCTGCTCTCTATCCCTATGGATTTGCCTATTCTAGACACTTAATGTGAGTGTAATAATACAATGTGTGAGCTTTATTATTGTTACTGGCAATAAACACTTCTCTTGTGCTTTAAATGTACTTGCCTAAAAACAAAATTAAACTCAAACTAACAACAGCATCCTTTTCTAAGGAATCCATTCCATCTTCCACCTGCACCCAAGATCCCTTCTCCGGAGCCTCATCGCTCCTGTCTTCACATTACTGACTGTTGCTGATTGTAAAGCATGAGGCATTTCCGTGATAACAAGCCCCTTCACAGGCACCCAGCTTATGGAGTAGGACATTAATTTCCATTGTTTACAGGAGCACTTACGTTAAAGGGAGACAAATTATATTGACTCCTGGCCAGCCTTATTGCCCACTCTTGATGGACAGAGCCTACACAACATGGCCTTGCAGGCATGGGAAGGGGCTTGAGTTTTCCTTGATTGGCTCCCAAGGATAAAGTTGAAATTGCTTCCAGAACTTTTTGGTACTGGCTAAAGAGTGTTGTTAAGCCTTTTCTAAAATAAAAGTAGTTATACTCTTGTTAGGGAGCGAAGAGGCAGCCACTATGCAAACTGGAAAATCGGACTTGGGGTCACATCACCTGAGTCCTCAGCAGTTTGAGCCTTGGTTTTTTAAAATGTCTAAATTGGCAAGGTAATATTTTTTGCTTGCATTACAAGGTAATTCTGAATGGAAAATTTTTTAAAATGTATATATAATTTGTAATTTATAAATATCACATCGATATGTGATTACTATAGTTATTCTGCAGTTCCTAGCCCATGACTCCTTTTAGCTCATGTAGCAGAGAATTAGGCCAAATAACTTTTCATATGTACATTTGTAGGCCAGTAAAAGGGACACTTGGTGTTATTATTCCCCCAATTCCCCCAGGAGCTTGAAGAATGACCTGAATTACAGGTATTACAGATGTGGATATTTCTAGAAAATGTGTGTGTGTGTACATACTCACTCAGGGGAGGAGGAGAGGGAGGAAAGAACATCACCGAGTGGCTGCTAGGGAACTTTGCTCAATGGCATTTAGCAAATTGTGGCATTTGTCCAGCCTCTTTTATTTCAGCGTTTGCGGTCTGCCTGGGATAGCCCTGAGCACCTGAGGTGTGAGCTTCCACCACCTGGGTCAGCAGGACAAGATGCAAAAGTACAATTAATAAGTCATTTACCCTCACATCCTTAGCTTTCTCAAGTATAAAATGAGTCCTAAGGTCCATTCAGCTCTAAACTTTCCTGCTCTAATGATTCTATAATATCCAACTCAAGTTAGAAAAACTGGCACACAGTTTACTCCAGTCTATAACCCTGAGTCTTACAAAAGCCACATCAAGGTTATATATGTGTGTTGGGATCTTTTCAAATATAAGTAAAGAAAAACCTTCTAAAATGGCCTCAACAATTAGGATACATATTTTCTACCAGGACATGAATTCCAGGCAGGCAGTTCTCAGTTTGGATCAGCAGCTTGCTCGTGTCCCAGGACCCAGGCTCACCAATTGTTCTGGGCTGCTAACGGGAGATTTATTATGAAGAATTGGCTCATACAACTATGGAGGCTGAGAAGTCCCAACGTCTGCAAATGGAGACCTAGTAAAACAGGTGGTGCTGTTCAGTCTGAGTTCAAAAGGTCTAATGGCATAAGTCTTGGTCCAAGGGCCAGAGAAGATGCAATGAACTGTCCCAGCTCAAACAGCGAAGTATGAAAAAAATGAACACATTCCTCGTCCCTCTGCTTTTTCTTCTATTCAGGCCCTTACCCGATGGGATGAGGCCCACCCACATTGGTGAGAGTGCTCTACTGAGTCCAGCAATTCCAACGCTAATCTCATCCGGGAACACCCTGGCAGGCACACCAGCATAATGTTTTATGTTATATCTAGACATCCTGTCGCTAGTCAAGGGGACACCAGGGTCAACCCTCACACAGACCTGTGGTGTTATCACTGTCATCGTTGTCATCATTTATGCTTAACTCAATGCTCTGTACTTCTTTCTGGACTTTTAAAACTGGTAGAGGGAAGCTCACCATTTAAAAATACCATTTTACTTTATGAACTTAAAGGAGACAAGCAGATTTATGTGAGTAAAGAATGGAAAGGGACCTATTCATAAATTTTTACCTTTTTTGAGAACTCTATTTGTTTAAACTAACAGTCTTCTTCCTTCTTTTGGAGTCCCTAGTACTTCAGCAAATGATAATGTGCTTGACTTTCTCTAAACACATTTGGATGCTACACCTTTGAGGCTCAGAGGGCATTTCCATGTGCTGATAGCTGTATCAAAGCGCGGGGATTACTCAGGCTAACGAGTGGTGATCCATCACCATGGAAATGCAAACAGAACTTTAATTCATCACTTGGCTAATGGTTCTTTCCCAGTGCATTTACCCACCTCCACTCCATCGTTTTCCCTAATAAATATGCTGCATTGTTTTATGATTTCTCTTCTGAGTGTTAATATAAGAAGAGAGTTATATGGTCCCAATTAGGGACTTGCTGAAGATTACACTCTCCTGTCGTTGTGTAGGTCTTCCAGGTAGAGTAATGCCCATTCTTTCTCCCGTTCCCAGCCCAAATCCCTTTCTGTGGCACTCTCAATTTCCTTTTATGCTCAGAATCAGTCCCATGTTCACACGTTTATGCCCTGACTGGCAAGTCAGCATTCTCTTCCAAACGGGTGTCCTTCACGTCGACATAAGGGAATAAGACAAAATGGCAGAGCAAGGTCCCTTATTTACACTGTTTAAAGTCAAGATGAAAACTAAAAACCATTAGCTTTGTCTGGACAGCAATCATATAAGCACAGATGCTTGTCTATAGGTGAGATTTACCCTGAAGCATAGTGAGGTTCAGGCTAACACCTGATTTAATGTTTAGATTTTTCTCTCTCTACAATCTGATATTGTTTTATTACATGCTTGTATTGGCTTGGCTGCCTGAACAAAATACCCCAGACTGAGTGGCTTGAACAACAGTCATTTATTATCTTATGCTTCTGGAGGCTAAATTAAGGTGTCGGCACGGTTAGTTTTTTCTGAAGCCTTTCTCCTTGGCCTGTGGATGGCCGTCTTCATGTCTGTGTCCTCATCTCTTCTTTTTATAAGGACACTGGTTCTAGTAGATTCGGGTTCACCCATTTTCTTCATTTTAACTTAATTACCTGTTTAAACTGTCTTCCTCCAAACACAGTTACATTCTGCGGTACAGGGGGTTAGGACCTCAACATATGAATTTTGAGGGGGACACAATTCAGCCCCTAAAAATGGTGCTTACGAAGTCTGAGAAATTCTGAAAGGAGGGGAGAATGCCAGCAGCTCTGGAACAGGGTCAGATGATCAGAAGCTTCGCTAGTTATGAAGTGACTACCGACAGCTGCCACAGTCTTAGAACTAGAGGTAGCTTTCATGGAGATGAATTCAACATAGATTTTTAAACTTCCTAGCCAGCTATCAGAGGAAATGTATTAGATTTACATGGTATAAAATTTAGAAATTAGGAGATTTGGGATCTTGTGTGTACACTTTCTTCAGTGACACCTTCAACTGGTAGCTGTTGAGTGCTGTCCACCAGAGAAAAGGAGAAGAGAGCTGGGCTCCAGGAGCTTCCTAGTGACTGCTCGGAGAGGCAGGCCATCTCTGAGGTCCCCCATACTGTGGAAGAGTCTAGAGGTGAGCAAGAAAAAGAAAGAACCCCCACCCAAAGGAAAGTAAAACGAAGAACAGGTGCTGCAGGCTTCTGGGTTATAGAACACTGCCCAACATTTCATTGGATTAACCAGCATCTTTCTGTACAAATGACTCGGTTCCATCCGATGGGGATAGGGTTTTACTTTCCTAACATCAATAGAAAAATAGATTTTTAAAAAAGAGCTATGGGTAGAATTCACTCCTCAGAAATTGATATTAGCATCGTCTTAGCCAGATCGCTCTAGGGGCACACAGTAGGTGTTCACCACACCTCTGGTGAACTGACACTGCACCTGCTTCGGTTTAGCAGCAGTGCTGAGCGGGAGCACAGCGCGTTTCCAGGCGCTGGTTGGGGTGGAGGAGCTGCTGGGGGTCGTGCTGTCCCGTTCCCTCTTTGCCTTCTCTCCCACCCCGCAGGGCTTCCAGATAGATTAAACGCTAGCTATCTATCTAAACAGTGCCAGTTAGGGGCAGAGGCGGCACCCCAGCCCGTTCCTCCACAAAATCACGTTAGCCTCAGAGCGTAACTGTTCCAAATCTGACCGTAGAGAAATAGAAGTCAAATTATAAATGGCTGTGCTCACGGATCCTGGATCTCCGGTTCTAGATACTGGGGCGAAAACAGAGCAGGCCCCCTCGCGGTCCGTGCATTCTCACGCAGCGCAGCCCCAGAAAACAGGGGAACAGAGAGAGGTCGGAGTTCAAACTAAATCACTGGAATTTTGCCTTGAGGTTGTTTGCCTTTGTTCCATTTTAAATATTCAGATTCTCTCAGCATGGTCTATTAGGAGGTGAAACTGTAGGAGGTGAAAAAACTTCAGAGTGAGCGCCAAACAATGCATCTCTTCATGGGCTGAATCACTCTCCCTTCCCCCAAGCGGGCGCAGTGTGCTGGAATCAGTTTTTCTGGGGAAAGATTTTTTTTTCTGTCTCTTTAAGGGAATGACAAATACTATTTACTAAAGAAAAAAAAGGGAGCTTGTGTCCTCACCACAAAATAGCAACATTGTAGATCACACCGACTGAAGGCTCCACATCTTATAAACACAGGCACCGCATTACTCAGCGCTGAGTTATTACGTTTCGTTGCAGAGAGCAGCCGACTCTGAATATATTAATGATTCATGCTTGCCTTGGCAGAACATAATGTATACTAATCACACGGAACCGGGGTACAAGAGCACTTTAAATGCATTTGTCCAGTTAATAGTTTGACTTAATCTGATATTTCATTGGGTCACCGACCTTTTCATTGTAGGTAATGTGCACAGGGAAATGTATGGTCGACACCCTAGAGAATCAACAGAGGGTTTGCTGGTTACTAAGCAACGTGCTACTTAAGCTTTACCTCTGCATAATTCTGCCAATACTGCTTCTTTCAGCTCACGAACTTAAGTGTGGCTGTGAGTGTGTGTGCAGGGGTGTGCGTGTGCGCATGCCTGCGTGTGTGGGGAGGGGAGACACCACAGGCACAGAGTAGCTCATTTATGCTGTGTTTTATAGGCATAAGCAATAAGCCCCCACAGTAAACAACCATGCCAGAGTTAATACTCAATAAACAGTATGGTTTATAAGCAATTAGGGACCCAAATCTCAAAATAAGACAGTTCAGCTGAATGAGAACATCTACCCTAACAATGCCTAGTGAGATACATGGCTTGTTAAAAGTGTCATAATTCTCCTTTAAAAAGCAATTAACAGTTTGGGGTATTTGGGTCTGCCAAGCAGAGTTTCTTAATCAATCAAATTTGAACACATCAAAAAGCCACTTCTCAGCTTTACATAATGGACAGCCGTTTACCGAGAAAGCACGGTTGAAAATAAGGGGATGAATTGCTATTCTCCCTATTGGTTTATCAACCTGAGAGTCCATTGAAGACATCAGGATGAGTCAGATAAATGCATTTTGTCAGGTTTTCAAAGAAAGCCAGTGAGCTATTCTATTTTGCCGATGTCTTTGTGTTTCTTAGTAATTTTGTAGGTTAGAAAAAGAAAAAAACACACCTCTGTTTCCTAGCTCCCTCTTTAAATTGTGGTAGGTCACTGGAGAAACAACACACATTTGCTCTATCTCGTCTTTTATGACAGTAAAAGCAAACACGCAGTTCTCATTCTCTGCAGAAGCTGGGTTGTTCTGAGGTATTTTGAGATATGGGCAATAGCATTCAAAACTCACAGATTTCCTTTACCCACGGTGTCTGAGGCTAATGAAGCATAGTTTTAAATACAATTTAAACCATGTAAGCTTCCAGCGTCAAGGCCTGGTTCTGAGAAACTGGGCAGAGACGTGTTTCCTTCCTTCCCAGGACTCACCATCTTACACAGGCTTCTAATCAACTGCATGGTTCCTTTTAAGGCAGCGTAAAATGAATGCATCACAGACCATACTATTGGCATTCCAAAATCATTTATTTGACTCTCTTTTCCAAAATTAAATATTTTTAATTAAGGATGAAGGGAAATGTGCAAAGAGAGAGAGAAAAAAAATGTAGTGTTCGCTTAGGGTAGTTGGCAACGTCAAACTAAACACCAGATTTAAAACTTGATTC
This sequence comes from Micronycteris hirsuta, assembly GCA_004026765.1. Taxonomy (NCBI): domain Eukaryota; kingdom Metazoa; phylum Chordata; class Mammalia; order Chiroptera; family Phyllostomidae; genus Micronycteris; species Micronycteris hirsuta. The sequence goes on along the minus strand of PVJI01030199.1, from coordinate 1,009 downwards.
ATCTTTTGCATTAGCCACTTCAGAATGTTATGCTAGGAGGTTATCTGCTGACATGCCAGCATTTTATGACTTCCTGGACCTCTTTCTATCCACCTGAAGGTATAGGTAGTAGAACATAAATGCATTCATACCTGTCGGTTTTAAAGCGTCCAATTTTATCTGTACAATGACCAAAATGAATGGATCATGATAGTGATTTTTCTCCAGCAGTCTATAATTTAGCAGGTCACTGAGCTCTGAAAAATGTTCATAATGTATATGTAGTTTTAGGGAAGAGAAATCAATATAAGAGAAAGCAATAATTAAGAGGAAAAAAATTAGGTCTAGGGACTTCTTTGACAGACAAGTGTAAATATGCAGACTGCAAATCAAACTTCAAGTGAACCCAATTTTAGAAAACCTCTCAAGCAAAACTTCCTGGACATAAGTTAATTCTCATAGCCAGGTGGGGAGCGCTATCAAGTATGGCTGAGAGAACTCTATCTACGTCCCAGGGGGGCATGTAGAAGACCACTCTACCAACATGACACCAATATCTACATGGAAAAGTACAAATAGTGCCTAAGCCCACAATTGCTTGTGTATTTTATTCATTTCACAAGCACTTGAAAAGTCTGCTATTAACATTGGAGTGCAAAGGTTCTTTTGAATTGGTTTTTCAGGATTCTTAGGGTATAATCCCAGTAGTGGAATTGCTGGGTCGAAAGTGCTGGAAACAACCTAAGTGCCCATCTACAAATGAATGGATCAAGAAACTATGGTACATTTACACAATGGAATTCTACGCAGCAGAGAGGAAGAAGGAGCTTATACCCTTTGCAACAGCATGGATGGAACTGGAGAGCATTATGCTAAGTGAAGTAAGTCAGGTGGTGAGGGACAAATACCATATGATCTCACCTTTAACTGGATCATAATCAACAAAAGCAGAAAGCAAGCAAAACATAACCAGAGACATTGAAATTAAGAACAGTCTAACAATAGCCAGGGGGGAAGGGGGAGGGGACAA
>PVJI01030198.1:0-14482 GCA_004026765.1 Micronycteris hirsuta | reverse complement strand
AAAAGAGAAGAGTGAACACACAGCCTGTGGGAGGGGTCTGAACTCATTACATTTACTTCCAATTTTCTTACTGCAGTAATTGGATTCTGATTTATAGGATGCGCGTGGACAGCACCTGAAACAGAGAACGATTAGCCGAGCATTAGAACAGTGCTGCCGAGAGGGTGGGCGCTGGGGTGAACTGCCTAGGAATCCAAGGATGCCGCAGGTGGGGCGAGGACGGGGGGGAAGGAAGAAGGCTGCGGAAGTCTTCACCCAGCGGGCTGCTATGCTGATTGAAAAGCCTGGTGCGATGGCAGTGTGGGACACCCCTAACAAGCCAGTCACGGCGTGGTGCCATGGGATAGAAGAAACCCCAGAGAGGCTGAGGGCTCCATTTGTTTTATATGGAATAGGACAGAGTTGCCATTTTTCCCCGGGGCCTTTCCCCCATGGAGCCCATGGTATTTTGGAGGCAGCTGGTTTGCCTGGAGCATGGTGTAACTGAGGAGAGGATAGGAGAAGATAAGACCATGGAAGGCTTCAGACTCCACTTTCCTGGGGTTTATGGGGTTCAGGGGATGAGCAGTGAGTGATGCCCATACCCAGAATTGTTTGGAAAGTGAGTGTCCACAGTTTCCAGTGGATCCCCTATTCATTCACCCTTTGGGGTTAATAACTTCCCCCCAACCCCCACCGCTTCCATAATATTTGACATTTGCATGATTTTGAGATTGAAACCTGGTGCTGTTGGCCTTCCAACATGTGTTTGCTGTGGCTGGGTATCCTCCTCTTCCCAGTTCAGGTCCTGGGAGAGGAGTGGGGATGAGGTAACCAGCCACAGCCTTCCACTCATCCCTGCTCCTGTCTTGGCTTTGTTTTCTCATCTGCAGTTGGACTTGAAGCTTTATCATTCTGTAAGTCGCCAAGCAACTGTAGATCCATTCACCCTCCTGCTGGCGGTCTTCCCCACCCAGATAGGTACACATGTGCGCACTCTGCTCTCCCACTCTGCCTCAGTGGGGACAAAGCTACCGCACCTGTATCAGGACATCCTAACCCTCAACTTCCCCCCTAAGGCCCACAGTTCTGTTAACACTGATGAAAGCTTTAACTTCTAGGACACTGTCTAGGTCCTGTGGGATCACAGGAATGGATAAGTCGGGCCACCTACACCGAGGAGAGGGGGTAGTATGCCATAAATAACTTACAGTGTGAGGAAGAATCAGCAACTAGCTGGAGTGAGTCTGAGATTTCCCACGGGGGTTCTGCTGTCTATAAATCATCAACTGGTTCAACAAATAGTCTTTGTTTTCCCATTGTCCTGCCCCCTCATCCTGGTGACAACAGCTGGATCCGCCAGCATCCAAGGAGCACATAGAACATCTGGCAGTTGAGAGGACCTTAAATGGGGGCACACCTCTCTAGAAGAGGGGAAATATTTTGAGGAAACAAATGCATGTTTTCACTGTCACCCAGAAATACTTACGATGGGGTTGCTTTGATTCCAGGGGAGCAGATAGCAGGGTGGACTGACCCCAGGAGCCATGGGCCGGAAGGAGTTAGGGCTGGAAAGCCCCATTAGGTCACCTCCTTCTGGCCCAGTAAGATCGTTCCCCTCAGCACATTCTCCCAGCCTTCCTTTGTCCAGTGCCCAGTGCCATGCTAATGGTTCAGACAGTGGGATGCCTATCACTTGCCTAGAGGGAAAATTCCACCCTTCGACACAGCTCACCAGGAGGACTTTTTTCCTTTGCTCCTTTCATTCTAGGGAATAAAAGGTCAGTAGCCCAGTCTCGGCTCGCGTTTCTCCTTCCTCATATTTACTCAGTTGGCATGACTGCCCAAGATCATCATCATTTCTCTCCTTGTACTCGTCACTTAGCAATAATAGGATAAAAATCTTTACGGCTAGAATGGCTAAGCGTAAAAAATGTTCATACTCCCTCAGAGTCAAGGCTGTTCCACCAGCTCAGCACACAGAGTTGGTGATTCCACATCGAGGCAGCAGGGAGGGGCGGGGAGGGGCAACCCATCACAGACACTTAGGTTTTGCAAACAAGCTCCCATCTGCTGTATCCTGGTCCTTCCTGTGCATCATTTTTTAGATACAGGAGTTTGTGAGCCTGTTGACAGTGGCCGAGTGCACTTCACCGCGGAGCATCTCAGACTTTCAGGGAGCTTTGGAAGGGGGCAGCAGAAGTTTCTGAACATCCTGGAGAACTGTGTCTGCTGCCCCGGGCAGCTGTTCAAGTGCCAGCAGGGCCATGGAATGGGTCCTCACCAGGGTGGGGGGAAGAAAGACCACAGAGGCTGAGAAAGCAGGTGCCTCTGGGCCAGGACTCCTTTCACTCCCAGTCCCCTGGGTCCTTGCGTACTGCCCCTCCTGCCTCTGCCTGCTCTGTGATTTTTAGACAGGTTTCCCAAAGAGGCAGCTCCTCAGCTTTTGAAAGGGAACCAGTCAAGAAGACGTGCTGATGAGAATTCATCTAGACAAACTGCCTTACTAATTAATGTTTTCTCACACCTTGTTTCCTAGTTAATTCCCACCAACTTCGGCATTGCATCGTGCACCTCATTCATTCATTTATTCATTTTCTTATCCTGTGCTCATTCATCTGCTCAACACATTGAGCACTAACCACATGACGAGCTCTGTGCTAGGAATGGGTCTCCACTCCTCAGGAGCTGTGGTCTTGTACGGGACGTGCCCATGGGACCGGTTCCTGACACTCACATGTGGATCACCCTGAGGCCGTATCCTTGGTTCTGGAGTTAATGCACAGGCTTCTCGCCCTCAGTTTCCAAGCACCCATCTCTTGCCCTGCCCGTGATTTGGGTGTAGCTATCCCTGTTTTGGCCATGGAGCAAACCACTAGAGTCAGGAGCTTCCCTGTAAGAAGACAGAACATCAGACGGGCCTATGGAGGAGGACTCTGCACATGGATGGGAGGCAGAGGCTTGTTGGAGACAGCATCTGGGCTGAACCCGGGGGAGACAGGTAGGGTTTCAGCCAGCAGCTGGCATTCCCAGTTGAGAGAACGGCATGCACAAAGACAAGGAAGTGGAAAGCCACGGTGTCTCGTAGGAGTCAGCCCAGTTTCCTTGGACTGTGGGACGATGGAGTGGAGGGGGTGGAGAAAACATTTCTGGAAGGAAACTTGGGGTTGTGTTCTAGCAAAGTCTTGAATTTAGGATAAGGAGCTTAGTGTTAACTCAGTAGATGTTGGAATGCTTTGACTTTCATACTGTCATTGCCTTATTACCATGACAACTCTGAGAGATACCCTAAGCAACACACTCCTGGCCAACACCACATTCTGGGAGCTCCTGCCAGGGGATGGGGACAAAGGTAGGACCGAGCAGAACTGTGCCAGGTGGCAGTGATGTCTCTCCTCCCACAAGAGAAGGGTAGGCAACAGCACAGTACCAGCTTGGCTAAAACTGAGTGCCACCTTCAGGGGTAGAGAGTAATATGGGATGTTGGCTTTAAGGCATTGGCATCCTCGAGGTGGTGGTGTGGGTCTTACCTTGAGGAGTTTGTTCTCAGGTGAGGTGGAAGGGATGAGAAGCAAGAATTGGTCCTGAAGGAAAAGGACTGGTGGGTACCTAGAAAAGGGATCTTCCCTCCACCCCCAAACTAAGTGCTAGGTTTCAGGACTGAGCACTAGTACCAGTCATAGAGACTTAGGCAAAAGACCAAGACTGCTAGCAGATTAAGCATATACCTTAGGTAAGGAAATTCAGGCTCAGAGAGGTTAAGGGACTTCCCCAAGGTCACACAGGTAGTTAATGCTTGGCTGAAACTCTAAGCCAAGTTTTCAGATTTTTTATATATATAAAATTCTGTAACAAACATAAAGTCCCTATTATGTCCAAGCTCACCGAGTGAGGGAGTGTGTGTGTGTGTTTGACTTGTGTCTGTGGGACAAGGAGAAGAGGTGATGCGTGACAATTCTGGGTTTCCCAATTAGGGTAGTTTGATACTTCTATCTTAGCTCTGCTTAGGGGCACAGATATAACATAGATCAATTAGCTAACAGGGTTAATGTTTTTTTCTGGGGTTCTATCACCAAGCCCAAGTTCTAACGGGCAGGTAACCCAAGAAAAACCTGTGTGCCTTTGGAAGGTGCCAAATGGCCTTTGTACTGGGGGCAGATTTCCCTTCTTCCTCCTTGGGTTTGCCTCCTTGAGCATGGATTGCCTGAGGAAAGAGGCAATGGGAAGATGTGGAAAGAGATACTGAAGTGTGTTCACTGCTGAGGATGGGAAACTGATTTGGAATTAAATAGTTCTCATGGCAATTCATCCTGAAGATTTGTGAATATAAGGCCATTAGCACGATATCGGTAAACGAGCACTCCAACTCCGTTCTCAGGGCGCTTATATTCCTCACGTGGGCAAACCCCCAGCCGGTGACCGGGAACTGCCCCAGTGCCTCCACAGGCTACCAGTACCTCCTCGCCTGGGGGCTGCCCAGGGAAAGAATGTTCCCTTGAGGGAGCCTTGAAAATAAGCCCCATGCACTCAGGGCCAGTAATGCCAAGGGGAAGGTGGTATCATTTCTCCCTCCTCTAAATTATCTTTTTAAAAAAATTGTTTGGGGGGTGTGCACAGAAAAAGGTGGAAGGTGGAGGGGGAGTCCATGTATTTGCACTCTGCATTCTGGAGTGTTCTCTCTTGTGCCATGTGTTTCCAGGGTAGCTGGGGTCTAAGTGGAACAGAAGGCACAGTTGAATTTGGTTTTGGTCCTTGCCTACTTTATGGGCTGTATTGAATTCTTCCAGGTCCAAGGCTTTTGAAATATTGCCACAAGACCAAAATATGCCCCAAGACCAGAATCTCTCTTTACCTTTTCTTAAGTAAACTTTGTATGAAAGTATCACATTCATACAGAAAAGTTCAAGCACCCAACATGGACAGCTTGAAGACTTGTCCAAAGAGAACACAGCCATGTTCCTGCATTAAGCGCCTTGATCAAGGACAAGAAGACTCTTAGTTTGCCATCAGCCACCCTTGTGCCCCTCCCTCAATTCCCCAGCACAGGTAACACTGCAAACCTCAAATGCCACGGGCTAGCATTGCTTGTTGTTGAACTTCACATAGATGCAGTTACACAGTATGTACTCTTGTGTGTCTGTTTTCCCTCAAATTATATTGATGACATCCAGCCACAATTTTGCAAGACAGTATGTTCTTTCTCGTCACTGTATAATATTCCTTTTGGCGACTATATTACAATTTAGGGACCTAGTCTGCTCTTAATGCACACGTGGGGTTTTTCCAGAGTGGGGCTCTTAAGAGCGGAGCTCCTGTGACTAATCTCATACTTGTCTTCACCGAACAGGCACATGTGTGTCTCTAGGGCATACCCCTGGGGGCTTTTGGGGGGCCTGTCAGACATCTAGGGGAGCGGTGTTACCCAGTCCCATCCACCCGCAGGGTCGGGGAGTTCCAGCTGCTGCATGGCTTTGTTATCAGCCCCTGGCTATTGTCTGTCTTTTCCATTTTAGCCCTTTTAGAGGCTGCGTGGTGGTATCTTATTGTGGATTAAATTAGCCTTTCATAAATGTATTGGCCACTTGAATACCCAATCAAGTGTTCTGCCCCTTTCCTTTGCATCCTCCTGGGCCCTTTGCCCAGGAACCAAGCACGAAGCCTGACTTTTAGTCTATTTTCTCTTCTGATTATTCTCATTTTGTCCTGCGTCTTGGCAGTGTGATTAAAGGGTCGGGGGTAGGGGGGCTACTAGCCCGAACCTGAGAAGACCTGCTTCCTCTCTAGGATACTGCCCAGCCCTTCAGCGATCTGGTGTCCGTTTTGTACCTGTAAAAAGAGAGAAGTAGCTCAGAGATGGTTATTAAGGTCACTTCCAGCTCTGTCTGCTGGTTGAAGATGCTTCTGCCGGGAAGGATGTGCAGGAACTGACTTAGGAACTGAATCGGATTGGAAGCTATTTCCAGATGCGTGACTCCTGCAGCTCAGCGGCAGCTCCCCTCCCCCATGGCCTCAGATTAGACTTTCTCTTCACACACTCCCCTTCCCAGTGGGACACAGGACCTGCCGAACAGTCAGAGCCTCCCTGTCTCACTGCTGCCTTGTCCACTTCCTTATGCAGCCTTCCCCATGCCCCCGTCCCTTCCGCTTGGCGGAGGTCACCAGACCCGCTCCCGGCTTAAGACGCACAGGTAAGCTGGTATGACACTGTCACCGAGCTTATCTGAGGGCCCAGGATCTACTAAACACAAAACAGCAGAGCTGCTTGCTCTAGGAGTTGGCACATCACGTGGATGGCAGGCAGCCTGGCTGCGAACGGGTGACCTGCTCACTTTTCTCAGCCTAGAAAAAGGAGTGGGAACAGATGGACATTTCCCCTTTAAAACACAGGGCACCATCATGGTCAATTCCCGTGTCCCCCCAGGGCTTTGAAGAATGCTTGGCTTGCTGTGATATGCCACACCGGGCTCTGCTGCTGGGAAGGGAAGAAACGGGGCCTGCAGGAGCAGCGTGGGAAACCCTGTGGCGGCTCAGGGTGCCGGGTGTGCTTCCTGAGTAAAAGGCTGACCCTTCCAGGATGTCCTCGCATAGGAATAATCACACCTTATAATTACGTGAGACTTTACAAAGTGCTCTCACGTCTCTCTCACGTGAGGTCCTCAGTAGCCCTTAAGGCGATGGGCCATCCCTGTCATCACTGTTTCACCAGGGAGGAAGCAGAGGCCCAGGCAAGGTAACTGGTTAACAGGAGACCTAGCTGTGTGAGCTGTGGGATAAGGCACCTCCACCAGCTACTAGCCGGTCCTTGCGTACGTGACTCAAACTCCCTGAGCCTCATGGGAATGACATGGGCTGCCGGGAGGGTGAGCAAACCCACAGTCCCCACAGAGGCTGGGCAGAGTCTTTGTCCTCTAGTGACACTGGGTGAGTGTGTGAGCTGTGGCGATGAGTTAGTCAAATGGGTATTTGTGTTAGAATCAGCATTAGCACGCAGGCCCTGAGATCTCCTCACTGCTTGTAGCTGTGACTAAAAGCAGTTCTGCGAGTCAGGGCAGAGAGGGGGATAGCTCCGAAGGAGAAAGGGGTGGCGGGAATGAGGCTGGAGAGGTCCTGGCTTAGCCCTGTCCCCCGCCTTTGAGTTGAGCTGCACTCCGAGAGCAAGGTGGGCAGGGCTGGACGGAAGGCAGGCAGAGGGCTTCCTGCCTTGGCCCTGGCTCCTGGCACCGAGCATGCCTGAATGTCAAACTTACTTTAAAAACCGGAAGGCAAAGTAAGCAACGAGGCGATTGAGATGCCTGGTCTGGCGAAGTTTGTACTTTGAAGATGCTGGAGATAGAAGGCAAGGGCAGCAGGGAGAGTGATTTAAGGGCCGGGGGCCAGGAAGTACAAATGTGTTGACAGGAGATGAAAAGAGCAGAGAGGCGATGACAGCCGTGGGTGGAAGAAGCGGTGGCAGGGAGGCTGGCGGAGGTGACAGACAGTGGGAAGGAGCGATGCGATCAGCTCAGCGGGGCCCGAGGCGGCTGCAAAACTAAGAAGACTGTGCGATGTGACAGGAGGAGGGCTTGGCTGAGGGACCCGTGGAGTCACGGAGCCGGCCAAGGTTCCAGCTGCGCTAGCAAGGAGCAAGATCAGCAAATGTCCCTTGTGGTTGTCCTCGGTGTTCCTGATATAACAAGAGGAAACCCTTATATTTGATTGGAGGCTGTTGTATCCAGACAGCTCTCACCGTCTGCCCTCACCTGACCCTCACAATGACCTTGAAGCTAGTCAGAGCAGGCATGTTCCATCCTTCACCTGCTTCCCCGCTCCTCCCTGTCTCTCCTTGATTCATCATACAGAATACAGACACACCATTTATTCCTTACTTGAGTCCCTCCGAGACTGCCTGGACCACCTCTTAAGACAATAGTCACCCGCATCACTCTTACCTGCCTCACCTGAGTATAGGCCCCACGGTTTACCCTGTGACGTAAGCCCAGATCTTTGGAGCCCTACTCGTCTCTCACCCTCATTTTGATGAGTCTGTGTCCTAGATAGCTCTTGATCCTTGACCTTGTTGCCATGCTTATCTGCTGTCTCCTTTCACCTGGGTGATTGTAGCAGTCCCCAGCTGCCCTCCTAGTTGGCTCCGACCCTGCACCAGTGCCTGCTCCATACCTCCTCCGTGGGAGCTTTCCAAATGCAGACACATCGCTCCTCAACCATAGCCCTTCCATGCCATCAGCTCGCCCCTCTCCTGAAGGCGTGTCCACCCCAGTCGGGCCCGGGTTTACAGCTGCCTGTCGGTCCCCGAGGGTTCACGTCTCCTCGTCCTTGCTGCTCTCTCGGCGGCGCAGGCCCTTGCATCTCCAGGAAGACGTCCTGTCTGCTCCGGCTAAGTTAGGTAACTGCTCCTCACTCCCATGCTCCCCTCCCAGCAGCAACTATGCCCCAAGTTGCAAGCATCAGTTTGCTTTGCCTCTCCCCTCTGAGACCCTGAGCGACTTGGGGCAGGGACGCTGACTGACCGTGCTGTTTCCCTCCGGAGCCCCGCCCGGGGCCTGGCACTCGGACTCCTCACTGGTATCCACTGACTCGACATGGACTCACAAAGCACCTCACTAGATTTATCCCCAAACTACCTTCTGAACACATCAGGGTTTGGGAGGATGCACGTGGGAATGAATCCTCAGAACAGAGTGAGAAAATCAAATCACAGGAAATTTAAAACCAGCTTCACTCAACAAAGAATTCTCTGTGTTAGCACATAAATCCAAGACCATAATCAGCCAACATTTATTGATCAAACTATCTCCCTGACATGTGGTAGGTGCCTTATATATGTTCTCTCGGTTAATCTTCACAATGAATTTGCTGTGATCCTGGTTTTAGAGATGAGGAAATTGACTCCAGTCAGTTGAGTAACTTGTCCAGAGGACCTGAAAGGTGAAAAGTGGTCCCTGTCCACAGGGAAGACAGCACAGCCATGCAGAAAGGGGTGTCACCCCGGGGCGGCCCCGGAGAAGTGCGATGGGAGAAGCCGCCTTGGGCCAAACGTTGCACGGCAGTTACAATTTAGGCAGCCCAAGAAAGGAAGCTGGAGGGACAGGAGGCGTGTGCAGGTTGTGACTTAGGGCAGGAACACGGGTTTGCAGACAGAAGGCTCAGGCTAGGGAACAGCATGGCAGGGCTGAGGGCTCACCTGATGGCGGAGGCCTTGAGATGCGGTCAAGGTTTAGCTTCAGGTAACTACCGAAGATAGAGTTACATGCGTGGAGCAGTGTGTCATGAAGATTGATGTGGGAAATGGGTGAGGCCCGGTGGGCGTGAGACCAGACAGAGGTGGCGGTGGCGGAACTGCATGCAGGGCTGACTCGGGGTGGACTCGCTGACCAGAGGCGTGCAGGAAGGGGAGAGGGGCCTTTGCTTTTTACCTCCCACCTCAGACCTTGCAGAGGGGCACACCACTGTGTGTGTCCTGAAGAAGAGACAGACGTGGGACACTTGGCCCTCCACTGGGCTGTTCCTGAGCTCCGTGTGCTCGATCAGGTGGCATCCCTGGAGTCCCTCGGCTACGAGGCTTATCTCAGTTCCTTCAGTTTGAGGAACTTTTCACCCATCGGGCAAAAGGAAGGAATGACTCTTCTCTAATCTTTTCGCTGGGAGGTCTGAAAAATATCAGGAGATAGCTCAGGGACTGTCCAGGAGACACAATCATTCTGTAGCAGCTGATGGGTAGCCCAGAGTTGTGATTTTCCATCTTACCAGAACTTTCCAGGATAAGGTCTTCAAGACCGAAGACAGAGAGAAAGGTCAGTGTGAAATAAGGTTTGCGAGCCAGTGAGTTGGATGACCATCAAAGGTTACCCTAGTGGAACGTGTGAGAGCACGGAGTCGGCAGCCAGACCATCTGGTTTCACGCCGAGGTTCTGCTGCTCACTGACTGACCTCCCAGTCTTCTCCCCAACAAGGGAGAAGGGATTGCAACACTTACCTCAGGAGAAATACTGTGCAGAGTTAAAGCTCCTGACGAATGCCTGAGACATAGCGAGTGTTCAATAAATGCTATCTATTATTACTACTGTGGAATATGATTCAAGCAGGGCTAAAATAGGAATTGAAGGCGCCCTGGTCTCAGACACTGAGGGATCCTTTTCAGGAAACATTTGAAAAATAAGCCTTGGCGCACCTCCACACTCAGGGCCCAGTTAGACTCAGCGTTTGCCTTTGGAAAACACTCTCCCCCATGCATGTACATGCGCACACATGTGCGCACACATGCACAGCTGCCATCTGGGGGGTGCTCGGTACCACCTAACACAGGTCCTGGTGGCGTCCCCAGAGAAGCCTCTTTGCAGCCTCCTGAGGGCAGCTGATCTTCCTGGAGAGAAGGCACTGCCACCTCCACAGTGCTCACCAAAACTCAATGTCCCGCTCACCTGGAAGGGGCTGGTCCACAGAAGAGACCAAAGTTAGTTTTCTGGAAAAACAAAGGCGTTAGTGCTGACTAAAGCAATGGTCATTTCTAGGCAGTCTCAGGGCACACGGCCGTCTGTGCTCTGCAAGTCTGGAGGGAGCCCAGAGTCCATGGGCAGCAGAGGAGCCTGAGGAGACCTGGGGCCAGAGAAGCAACTCGCTAGCACCAGCGACACCAAGGACAGAGTTGGAGCCGCGGGTTCCAGAGCAAAGAGAGGAGATGGCCCATCGTCTGGGTTCAGGGTCCATGCTGGCGGCAGAGGGTGGGCAGACACAGGCCCATCATAATTTAGTGGAACAAACCCTACGTGCCTGTTGGTGAGTTAGTGCCGATCTGATCCATGGGTTGGGGGACAGGGAGGACTGCGAGGGAGGTCTTCTTACAGCTAACTTTTACAACTAAAGGGTTTTCAACTGTTCTGAGATAGTGTCCTTTGCTGGTGTTTAAATACCCTCCCTTTTGTAAAATAATGATACTAGATGATGGGGTTTTTATAATGTATTCTTTTCTGCAGAGTAAAATGTTGCCAGCAATGGTCTCTATAATTTTTGAATTTTATCCTACTTATACAAAAGAACCCAACATCTATTAATAGAAACCAGTGTCTGACACTAAGGTTGAAATTTTAAATTGGCTTAGGAATCAGGAATTTTAAGGCTTAGGAATGACCTAGGACCACAGTGTCCAATAGAAATTGATGTGAGCCTCGTATGTAATTAAAAGTTTTCTAGTAGATACATTGTTAAAAGTGAAAGAAATAAGTGAAGTTGATTTTAATAATATATTTTATTTAACCCAGTATGCCCAAATAGTATCATTTCGACATGTAAGCAATGTGAAAACAATACTGAAATCTTTGACATTCTCTTTTGTACACAGCCCTTGGACTCTTGTGTACATTTCACACTTACTGCGTATCTCCATTCCCACTAGACACATCCCAGGTGCTCAGCGACCACATGTATCTAGTGACCACCGGATTGGACAGAGCAAGTCTGGAGAAGACAGTGTTGCGCCATAGTCCACAGTCCTATCAGATAGGACTGAGTCTCTCTTGTCCTCCTCAAGGAAGCATCCCTTATCATCCCGAGGACTTTGGCATATGAGAGGAACAGCCTGGCTGATTAACACAGTTGAATATTTCCAGTGCAACACAGAACGGGTCAGAGCTCTTCGGAAGCAACTTCTGACTATCCCAGGTGTCTCTCAGGGCAGCCTTAGCCCCAAGCCCCCTGTTCTTGCCACCGTGGCTTTGTACCCCAACTTCAGTTTTGGTGAATCGCTTGGCCTTTCTTCTCTGCGTGACTGACCTTGGCACCTCACTCAGCTCATAGCTCTGCAGCTCTCTCGAGCTGGTGTCACCCATAACTTAGCAAGGACCATTTTCTCCTGTGGCTTTGCCCCCATGGAAGCCTTACCTGCCTGCTCCCTCCCTCGTTCTGTAGACACTTGTGTGTGTGTTGTGCTTAGTCACTGTGCCTGGTGCTAACTGAGGTTGCAGCTGCAAAGAAGGCCACAAGGAAGCGCCTTCATTGCAACTAACAGTCAGCAGAAGAAAAAGAAATGTAAATTCACAAGACTTGGTGATAACTTGCAGTGATGAGGTGAATGCAGGTCCTAGGGGAGCCCTTTGGGAAAGTCTTGGGAGATCAAGAAATGCTTCCCAGGGGAAATACCTTCCCAGCTAGGATTAGAAGAAGAGAAAGTAGCCCAGCCTTGGAAGAGAGGAGAGTGCACTTCAGACGGAGGGGAGGGAGGCGGCGCCTGCACAGGTCCACAGGGAGAAAGCAGGTCAGGCAGAACCGGGCTGGAACGCGGAAGGTGTAAAGAGAGGTGTCCGAAGAGGTGCTGGGTCACACGGATGATAAACCGTGGTTAGGGGTTTGAACTTTATTTTGTGAGAAATTTGGGCAGTGTTGACAGGCGTGAAAGATTTGCGGTTTGGAAAGATCATCCTAGCTGCAATGTGCAGGGTAGATTAGAAGGGGATAAAGCCAGCTGGAAGCTGCTGCAGTAATCTCTGAAGGCGGGGTGGGAATGGGGCGGGACATCCAGGTCCGGAGATGGGGACGGAAGACCCACAGCACCAGGTTTAATTAGGCTGGGGTGGGTGAGGGAGGGGCAGCAGACTCGGCCTGCATGTAGGAGGCAAAGGGTGGTGAAGAGGTCACAGCAGGGGGACATGCAAGGGAAGATGCTCGTCAGGATTAGGGTTAAGGTTGTGGTCCTTAGCAAACAGATGGGAAACGTAGGCCTTGAAAACAACTTAGATAATTCAAAGAGAGGGATGATAGAGAAGAGAATGGCAAACAAGACTCTTTTGGGGGAAACAAGAGAATTTCAGATGAGGGAGAGAAAAGGAAAACCAAGAGGAAACAGCCCAAGAAGAGGATAGCTATGCTAGGGTGATTTCACCAATGCCAACGGGAAAGAACTAATCATCTTATTTCATAAGATGGATGGGCCTCAGTGTCAGGTGCTACAGAGATGACAAGTAGGAAAACGACTGATAAGTTTCCATTGGGTTTAGCACCATAGAGAAGTAATAGGGAACTTGGTGGGTATGTTTCGGGGGAGAGAGCACTAAAAGGGCCCTGGAAGGCCGAGGTGGCCGGTAACCCTATGTGGACTGGGGCTTGCAGCCTCTGTACCATCTGACAGGGGCCCCCAAAGCTGAGTGCTTTAAGGAGACAGCAAGTTCAATCCCAAGAACTAGAAGATCTTAGCTCTGCCACTAAGTAGCAGGGTGACCCCGGGCAGGTCAATTCACCATCTGGGCCTCAGTTCCTCATTTGTAGAAGAAGGAGGGAGCTAGAACCAATGCATTCTAAACCTGTGTCCCACACCATTCTGTTTAGTAGGGTATTAAATGCTAGGCTTGACTCAATCTATATTCGGTAAATATTTGGGTTCCCATTATGTGCAAGAGATTGTATTCTGGGAAAGAAAAAATGTAAGAGTGGGGGGGGGGGACAGGTTTTGAAGTCAAAGCTTGGTAAACAGTAGGCCAGTAGAAGTCTCAGAACTTTGAACAAGTTAATGTGCATTGGTGGGTCACCAGAAAGGTAATCTGGCCCTGGCTGGTGTGGCTCAGTGGATTGAGCGCCTGCCTGCAAACCAAAGGGTCACGGGTTCAATTCCCAGTCAGGGCACATGCCTGGGTTGTGGGCCAGGTCCCCACTAGAGGGCATGCGAGAGGCAACCCCACATTGATGTTTCTCTCCCTCTCTTTCTCTTTTCTTTCCCCTCTCTCAAAAATAAATAAATAAAATCTTAAAAACAAAACAAAACAAGAAAAGGTAGTCTGGTATTTCCCCAGTATTTTTCATTTGCAAAGTTATTTGACTCTTGTCCACTTAATCCACAGAACATGCACAGACTTCTCTGGGAGATGCGTCAGCGGCTCGCAGTGTAGGGGCTGCCTAACCAGATGGTCGCTGTGGCCCCTTCCAGGCCAGGGTGGCAGCAACCCAGGAGTTTGCTGCCAAAGAGGAAAAGGTCTTCCAGTTGCTCTGGGCTGCAAAATAAAGTAGAGGCAGAGACTGAACCTTAGGGGAGTCTGGACAACGTGGCCTTCTATATCACAGGGCCTCCCTTCCCTAGTTAGCCTTCCAGTTTGTCAGCAAAGACCCCGTGGGGCATTCTTACGTTGCTGGGAAAATGTGCTTGCAGAGCTGACTTCTGGGATCACCATTCTGATCTGCAGCCTGCAAGTAATTGATCTGATGGGGAAGTGCCCTAGGATCATCATAATGCAGATTTTCTTAGAAATCGGATGCTTCTGGAGGTCTGTGGCTGAGAAATCCAGGAGGGTCCTCTGAGGAGCAAGAAGTGAACTGTGGACCCTGAGCTGGTCTGACAGATTCAACCAGGACTATGGTGGTGGTTGGTGTAGAGAGATACATTTGTTGATCGAAATAGGCCCACCCTGAAACCAAGTGCCCTGTCGGACGGCCCTGTGTTCGCGGAATGGGGGAATGTCCATGACACCATCGAGGCCCGCCTTTCTTTCCTTTTATCCCTTCCCTTCCCTTCCCTTCCCTTCCC
>PVJI01030197.1:0-14480 GCA_004026765.1 Micronycteris hirsuta | reverse complement strand
ATAAAGTGCTTCTCAGATAAGGTCAAGTTCAAGGAGTACATCATCATGCAGCTTCTACTATATGAAATGTTAAAAAGTTTTGTATGAGGACTCACGAGCGAAGGCACCGAGGCCAGATCAGCTACCGGGGAATTCAGATCAGTCACAGCCAAGACGCTCCTGAGGTAAGCAAGCAAAATACAACCAGAGAAACAAAATAGAACCAGAGACATTGAAGTTTAGAACATTCTGGCAGTAACCAGAGGGGAGGGGGAAGGGGAGAAGGGGGACAAGGGTATTCAGGAACTGCTATAAAGGACACATGGACAAAACCAAGGGGGACGGGGGAAGCAAGGGAGAGAGGTGGGTTTGCCTGGGGTGGGGTGGGGGGAGGGTAAATGCGGACAACTGTAACTGAACAACAATAAAATAATTATTAAAAAAAAAAAGCCCTGGCTGGCGTAGCTCAGTGGATTGAGCGCGGGCTGGGAACCAGAGGGTCCCAGTTCGATTCCCAGTCAGGGCACATGCCTGGGTTGCGGGCCGGGTCCCCAGTGAGGACCATGTGAGAGGCAACCATACATTGCTGTTTCTCTCCCTCTCTTTCTCCCTCCCTTCCCCTCTCTCTAAAAATAAATAAATAAAATCTTTAAAAAAAAAAAAGACTATACTTTCAGGGATCATTTCTATAGTTTGTTAAAGTGGCTCCATTTATATTATTTTCACTCCTTTCCTTAAAAACAATCCTCCTGTCGGTTTAAACAGAAATTCAAATGCAGAAGAAACCAGAAAGGCAGTAAGGTTTGGAACAATTATATGTCTCAATTTATTCTTTTATGCTGTTATTCTGCAGGATATTTTTTCAATAGCTTCTTAGCTTCTTTTGTCCATTAAGCTGTTGACCCTGATGAAGCCAGTCGTGGCAAGACAGAACAAGGGTAAAGTCTGAACTCCATCTTGACCGAAAGAACTCCATCTTAAAGGCCTGACTATGACTCCTTGCTTTCAGTAAAATTTCATAGTTGAAATGAACACGACCACATCCATAATGGAAAGAATGCACAACGATAGTATCCTTTGTTAGCATCACATTCTGCAAAATAGTTGCTTTGTCAATTAAATGGTATCTAGAATATTTGTGTGAGCATTATTTTACAGGTCCTTTGAATGGTTCACTGGCCGTGGGAAACAACCTGTGACTACCTGGGGATCAACTGCCACCAGGTTACATCATGGGGAAGCAGACCTCATCCTCGTCCCCAAGCCCTACACCCACCGAGAGGCCCTATATGAGCCTTTATAGAAGCCCCTCGGGAAGCCTGACTTCTTTCTTCTGGTTGACTCCCTTGTGCACAAACTCTTTTCAATAAGTTCTATCTGCTTGATTTTTCACTGAGTTCAGGGCTCATTTCTATGACATGAGACTCAAGAATTGGTCTTCAAGGTCTGGCAGCAACAGGAAACAATGCACATCCTTTGAATGGAAGTAAATGATGCTTGTGGAAGCTATAACAAGGTACTCTTCCTGCAAGCCCCTTCCCATTCTCCAATTTAGACCATTCTTGGAAGACCCCCAGGCTTGCAAATGCTAAATAGAGGGTGGCAAAGTTTTTAAAATTATTTTAAGAATCCTCTAAATGCCCTGGCTGGTGTGGCTTGGTGGAGTGAGTGACTGCAAACCTAAAGGTCACAGGTTTGATTCCTAGTTAGGGCACATGCCTGGGTTGCGGGCCAGGTCCCTAGTTGGGGGTGTGCAAGAGGCAACCGATGGGAGAGGCAACTAATAGATGTCTCTCTCACACATCGATGTTTCTGTCCCCCTCTTGCTCTCTCCCTTCTACTCTCTCAAATAAATAAATAAAAATCTAAAAAAAAAAAAAAAAAAAAAAAAAAAAAAAAAAAAAAAAAAAAAAACAGAAGATAGATAATAGGACAACAGCCATTTCTCAGGCCCTCTTTCCCAGAGCTAGCTGGACCCTATAAAGCATGACTGACCCTGATTGTTTCGTGAACCTTTATCCTCAGAACTAGAAAATTACTGGAAGTGCCCTGAAGGCTCAGAGGCTCTGGGGAACTTAAGGAACAGGACGCACCAGATCACAACAACCACTGGACCCTGCACCCAAAGATAACATCAAAGCAAGTTGCAGCCCAGCTGAAACATCCTGCTCTCCAACCACCCCATTACCCCATAAAAACTCACAGCCCTAACCCCTCAGTGCTGGTGCTGGTGTGTGTCTCCACACCCAGCCCTTTCCCTCCCTTGGGAAAGTAAAAATAAAACCTTTACGTTCTGCACTTTCTTCTCTTTGTGAGTTCTTTCGTAGCCGGAGTCACCGACCACCCTAACAATAGGTGTGTAAGTAAACATGTGTACATGTTAGTGTGTGTGCTGTGTATGGAAATGCGTGGGTGTATATTTCTAACTGTGACCACTGAGCAGGCCCCAGAACAGGGGCACCCTAATAGAAATGAGTACTCCTAGCACTCAGATCTTGGTTCCTAAATACCAATCTCCACTATATGGGACTAGGGCTCTAGAGAATTGATTCATCCCTGGGACAGGGAAGCACAAGATATGCCTGGAACATCTTTTTTCCAGAAAGCAAGGAAATGATCAGAGAATGATGAGGACATGTCAAAAGAACCCAGAGGACAATTTGAAGAGATTTCTACTCCCCAAACTGGGACTATTTGAACATCAAAATAAATAATAAGAAGAATGGAGTTAACTCATTGAATAACACAGAAAATCATGATTCCATATATAAATTAATTAATTGAGTGCTTGATGAAGAATAGGATATTTATATAAACTCACAAATACTAACCAAATTACAAAAAGGAAAAGAGTAACATTGAACTATGGTTATGTAAGAAGAAAGCAATATGAAGGGTACAGGGACCTCTCTTTTATTTTTGCAGCTTCCATTGAGTCTATAATTATTTCAAAATTTAAAAAGATTTTTAATTTAAAAAAGAGTTATTTTTCATTGGAGAAGCCTGGCTGGCATCACCTTACTCAAGAAGTGAAAGTTAACATCATCCACAAAGAAACAAATCAAAATCATGTAGGCCCTGGCTGGTGTGGCCCCGTGGATTGAGTGCCAGCCTGCAAACCAAAAGGTCACTGGTTCGATTCCCAGTCAGGGCACATGCCTAGGTTGCAGGCCAGGCCCCCAGTAGGGGGTGTGCAAGAGGCAACTACATATTGATGTTTCTCTCTCTCTTTCTCCCTCCCTTCCCCTCTGTCTAAAAATAAATAAAATCTTTTTAAAAATCATATGCCATCTGATAGGATGCAATGAGAAAAATGCAGTGTTATTTCTATGATCTTCCTGTTGAAGAGGCAGCCTGAATCTAATCATGAGAAAATATCACAAAAAAATAAATTGAGGGACATTCTTCAAATTAACTGGCCTGTTATGTTCAAACATGTTAAGGTCATGAAAATTAAAGACTGAGGAACTGTTCTAGAGTAAAGGAGACTTAAGTGACATAGCTAAATACGACGTGTGATTCTGAACTGGATTCTTTTCCCATAAAAATTTTTATTGGAATGATGAATGACATTTGGGTGGGGCTAAAGATTAAATGGTAGTGGTGTGTTGACATTAATTTCCTAATTTTGTTAGTTATATTGTGGATATGTACGAGAATGCTCTTGTTTTTAGAAAATATAAATTTAAAGTACTGCAGTGTGAAAGTTCTCTGTATTATAGTTAGACTTTTCTATTAGTTTGTGACTGTTTTAAAAAGAATTTTTGTTATTTAAAAAATATACAACTAAATCCCCGGCACCTAGAACAGGCATGATATTCCAAGTCCTCAATAAATATTTGTTGAATGAGTTAATAACTTGTTAACACATGCTTAGAAATAAAGACATCCAAATATTAACAGTAGCTTTTATGGAGGAATGGATTTAACATAGGCAAATTGGGTACTTTTTTTTATTTTGTGCTTTCCTGTCTCTTAAGCTTTCTGCATCCATCATGTATTATCTATTCAATTGGTAAGCTGCTAACTACCTAAAAATATTATTTTAGAAGCACCACAAGTTATCCCTGAGTTTGTGGGTTCCAACAACTGATGTTATCAGTTACTTGGACCAGATCTTTAAAATCTGCTTTAGTCTACCCATTACATAGAATACCAATGCCATACAGGTTCATTATTACTAGGATATAGAACTTCCTGCTGTTTAAAATATTCTTGCCCATTACCCAGGTTTCCCTCCCTTCCAGAATCACAGTCACTGGGTAGTGAATCAGTCATCAGCAGTAGCGAATGTAAAATCATACAAAGGAGGTTGGAGAGCTTTCTGAGATATTTAATTCACATTAGGGAAGGAACTGGAGAATTATTCTGGATCCAGATTTCCAGTGAATAAGACATTCACATCCTTTGGATACTACCAAAAACACTGATGAATTCTAATTAAAAGGATCTTTTCCTGGGCTCTGGGTGAACTGTTATCACATAATGGACATATTAATTTGATTATGTTTCTGTGATATTGATTATATTTTGGATTAGCATTTCCACGATAGGATTCGACAGGCACACTAGTTCACAGCAACACATTTACAAAGTCACCTCTTAAAACGGACACCGTTTGCAGTTGGTTGCTGTCCACAGTATGTTGATTTGTTTTAATTAACATTTAAATTTTATGTTTTAGTAGATAATATATTTACATAGTCAAAATTCAAAAGTCACAATGAAGTATATGGTGAAAATCTCCCTCATCGCTGTCTCCTGGCCACCCAGGTCCCCTCTGTAAAAATAACCAATATTATCAGCTTTCGTTGTATCAGGAAGCTATACATGTGCATGCACATGCCTGCGTGTGCATGGGTGCGTACATACACAGACCTCACACGTTGTCACCCTATATAATACTTTATATACTGTTCTTCACCTTGCTTTTTTCAACAAGAATCTATCTTGGAGGTAATTTTAATGTTTTAAGAATTGATTTGGAGAGAGAGAGAAACACCAATTTGTTGTTCCACTTATTTATGCATTTATTGGTTGACTCCTGTTTGTACCCTAATTGGGGATCCAACCTGCAACTTGGTGTATGGGGACGATGGTCTAACCAACTGAGCAACCCAGCCAGGGCCTTAGAGGTAATTTTACAATATATCAGTGCATAAAGCTTCCTCATTCTTTGCTTTTTTTTTTTAGCACACGGTATTCCACTGAATGAATGCACCATCATTTTTGAAACTAGTCTCCTACTAAGACATATTAAGATGGCTTCCAAACTTTTACTATTATACAATGCTTCATATACCTAAGTCACGTTATGCATAAGCAAATATATTTTTAGGATGAATTCCTAGCAGTGTAATTGCTCGGTAAAAGGTATGTGCATTTTTCATGAATATTAATATATTGCCAAATTGTCTTCCGCAGAGAGTATACGAGAGCCTGAGGATTAGCAAGATTCTGGAGTTGGCCTATCCAGTTATGAACAACGATAAGTCAGAATTTTAAACTACATTTTCCTCATTGGAGTCAGGCTGAGCATCCTTTCATGTTTACTTCCTTTTCTGTATAGTTGGTATAGTCACTGCTCATGTTTCTATTCAGTCTATTTGCAGGAGCACTATATATATAGGAAAATTAGCCCTTTTCGGTGATATGACTTGTAGATATTTTATACCAAATTGGAGTATGTCTCTTGACGTTCATCACGATAGTTTTTGCCTTGAGAACACAAACTCTCATACCAAACTGCCTGGGTTTGAATCCTGGCTCTGCCACTCACCATCCGTGTGACCTAACCTCTCCATGACTCAGTTCATCAGTGAAGTGGTGACAGTAATAGTGCCTACCTCACAAGGTTGTTGTAATTAAAAGACTGAATACATGGAAAAGGCTTAGAAAATATGCGGCACATGACAAGGACTAGACAAGAATTGTTTATGTTTTTATGTAGTCCAATTTAATGTTGATTCATTTTAGGTGTCATGTCAAAGAAAAATTTTTAATTTGCCTTGCCTTCCAATTCTGGAAATGAAAATATTTTTTAAAAAGAATTATTTTAACTCTGGCTGGTAACATGCACCATTTAGATACCAAGCCATCCTCAAAACAAAAGGCACTGTGGTTTTCCAGTCATCACATTTACTCCTCACAACAATTTATAATCCTCGTTTTACCTAGGAGGAAACAGGTTCAGAAATGCCAAATGACTTGCCCAAGGCCCAATTTCCTTTGTGCATTGATTTGCAAATGTTCTTTAATCCTTTTTCCCAGTGTGCTCCGTCGCAGGTCCCCAAGGCGTATCTGGTGCCTACCGCATTGTTCCTTCAATAGAATCCCCTGGCTGGCTATTTGCCATTCATTCACTCAGCAAGCCCACAGCCAACTCAGCTTTTGACTTCCTCGGTGACCCCAGCTCTTTAGAATCCAGTTTGACTCCTCCCAAGGAGTTCAAGTTTGGCAGGAATGTCTCCCATCTACCCCTCCCTTCCGTCCCAGCTGCCACCACTCTGGTTCTGCTCTGACTACCTTTCACAGGGACTGTTGCTGCAATAAGCTCCTAACAAGTGTCTCAGCTGACTTCCACAATCTTTCCTCTACCATCTCGTTTCCAGTGCTGCCCAGGTGATTGCCCCAACTCTCAAACCTTCAGAGGCTCCCTTTGCCTGTCCCTTTCCCTGACATTTGATTTGACCCAACATTCCCTGCTGGTTTTGCTTCCCAGCCTACCCTCCCAACCAGCTAAAAGGAATGCCTCACAATCCCTTGAACAGGCTTTCTCATTCCAGTCAGGTTGTTTGTTCAGTCTAAGATTTCTCTCTATGCCTTCTTTCAGGCCACTCAAGCTTCATCAAGTTGTCCTTTATTCTGAACATACTTCTCTCATTCTTCTCCCCACCCCCCACACCCTGCATTTGTTTGTAAAATCTTTGAGAGAGGAAATCCCACCTTCTTTGTTGTTGATCCAAAATAATTTCACACACAAGTACAGTTGATAAACCCTACAACCTAATTTCCAAGTGTGTAGTCATTCAGGTTAACAGGGCACATGGTGCACCAGGACCGTTTTTGGCGGAAACCAACCCTGGCCTATTTGAACCCAGCTTTCTTCACAAAACTGTCACCTCTAGTCAAGTGCCCATCACAGGCTTCCAATTTTCCTTTTAGAAGATCTGCGGGGTGTCAGCAGATACCCGCAACAGGCACAGCACAGAGAATATTCTGAAACTATTGGTCGTATGAACGAACTTTGCGCTAGAAAGAACATCAGAACTTGAGGCCCACTTCCTTGTTTCAACTTAGGAAATCAAGGCACAGAGAGGGAAGAGACTCACCCTAGGTCACACAGCAAGTAAAAAACAACTAGACCTAGAAAAGAGGTCTCCTGACTGCAGTTCCGGGCGAGCTCCGCTGCACTGTGGAGCCACGCAGACCTAGGGTTAGCAGCCTAGCTACTTGAGGTCACTACAGAAAACATCATCTGTTCACCCGTGCCTTTGTCTCTCATTTAGAGCGTTCTTTACCCTTCCCACAACACAATCTTTCCTCCTCCCTAACTCTCAGTTTTGAAGATAGTAGCCCAGGGAGGGGAAGAAAACCACAGGCCGATCAATCGGTTGCGAACAGAGAAGGTAGCTTATGTTGAGTAGGATACCTCAGCTCGGAAGAAGGAAGCATGGAAGCGTCAGGGTTTCGAACGCCACCCTCAGCCCCACCCCGGCCCCGCCCCCTGGGGCCCCTGGACCCGCCCACAAACGCGCTGGGTCCTAACACGCCTGCGGACAATCGGCTCTTTGCCAGGCTTGGGCGGAGCCGAACCCCCAATCCCCTCCCTCTCCGTAGGATCCATCCCATTGGCGTGGACAGTCAGAAGCCACGTCCAATGAGGAGGAAGGGGAGGCCGCCATGGCCCAATCCGCTGCGAAAGCACAAAAGCCGACGCAACTAACTTGCGGACGCTACAACGTGGTCTTTCCGGGTCTTTACAAGCTTTGCCACTACTTCTGCAGTTCCTGGCCCTGAGGGAGAGCCGGAAAGGACCCTGTAATCCAGTAAGTTTCTGCCGGCTGGGGCGACTTTTGGCGTCGGTCCAGAGGCTGCCGCTGCTACCCAGACCGAGCTCGGGGTGGGACGGGGACGTGGGGGTAAGGGGTGGAGAGGAGCCGAGCACGTGGATCGCCGGCCTGATCGTGGCGTGGGTGGGAAGCTGGGCCGGCAAGCTCTGGGTGTGTGGGATTCGTGTGCGCAAGGAGCCTGGTTTGTCCTGCCGGTCGGTTCTGCAGCTGCAAACACGGGGGGAGGGGGACCCTGAGTGTCGCCGCTCAGTGTCTGCCCCGAAGGAGCGTTTTTTTCTAAATTATGATGCTGAAGGTGCCACCCAACACCTGGCAGTGACTGGACTGTGGGCCCTTGGCAGTTTCCCAGAAAGTTTAGGTTGTGGCTGGCTTTTTCTGACAGATCAGCATAACAACTAGTGCGGGTTGAGCGCTTACGGACTGCTATAAACTATGCTAATTGCTTTACGATCATAGCTAAGTTTTGCGCACACCAACCCTGTGAGGTAGATAGTACCTTTGTCAGCCACAGTAAGATGCCCAGTGAGATTGTCACCTGCCTAAGGTAACGCACTAATAAGCAGTGGGGCCCCGGGTTAGAGTTAGCGGGAAAGCCACCTTTTCCACACCAGTACCTGCGTGTCCAGGAAGCCTCATGAGTCCCCAGGTCACCTCAGAAACCATGGTCCCCTCTTCCCCTTGATGGGCGTGGAGTGTTCTACAGATACTGTCTTGTGAATCAAACAGCAAGAAGAAAAGAAAACGTGTGACAGCTTCCTGGAGACAACAAAATTCCAAAGCCCCAAACTCTTGTGTTAAATAATCGTGAAAATTGTGGTTGATGCGTGGGTCACAAGCCCAGGGGCCCGGCCAGCAGGGGCACAGTACTTAGTGGTCTAAGCCTGTTTCCTCATTTGTAGACTTTATAAAAATAACCACTCAGGGTGGGCACGGAAATTGCCTTGTAGAGGCCATTTTGTATTTGGCTTCACAAACTGGTGGCATTGGCTTTGCCAGGTTACAGCCCAGTTGTTTCTATCATCTTAACTTTCTTGTTGGATATTTAGGATGTTTTTCACTTTAAATATTACAGTAGTGCTGTAGTAATTCTTTTTTGTTTTTGAGATAATCCACCTTTTGAAAGTGTGTAGTTGCATGGGTTTTGTAGTGTAGTTGAGATTGTGTGACCATCACATGATATCTCTTACTCCAGAACATTTTCATCCCCCCAAAAAGAAACCCCGTGGCCCCAGTGTGTCCCAGGTGTCATGGCGCAGTGTTGTTGGGCTCTAGTCCCCAGCCCAGTGTTAGGCAGGATGTTGGGGCTCTGCTGTCCAGGCTGCCCCACCTGAGGGCTTGGGTAGTGCAAATAGACTCTAGCTCACCTTGAATTTCAGCCTTAGGCAAGTTCTGGACCTACCTGTCAGGGCTAGAGCAAGAGGGCCCCAAGGCGTGCAGGTTCCAGGAAGGAGGCTGACTGCCACCCTGACCCCACAGACCTCGAGGCCCTTAGGGCCAGGAGGACTTTTTCTGGGCCTGCACCTTTGGGTTTTTTCAGCCATGCTCAGAATGGGGTCTTGGGGCAGGGGGAGGGCCAGTTTATCCAGGAAACTGTGAGGTGTGCAAAACAAAATCATTTTGGAACATGGAGCCACATCTTTGCAGCTCCTGAGCAGAAAACTGCCAGACTGCAGGCAAAGCCAACTTCTGGGTGAATGAGACTCCTGAGTAGGTCTCTGCAGAGACCCTAAATTGGAAGCAGGTCCTGAAAAATTGCTTAGAGGTTTGCCAAACTTCAGGATTATTGACAAGTGGAGGTTGAAAGACTTGCAGCCAGAAGAGTTGAACCTTTGAAAGTTCCTTGGAGTCATTGTAAAAATGAAATGGGATGACCTCAAAGCAACATTAACAGTAAGGAGTGGAGCAGCTAAGCAGTTAGCTGAATGAGATAGAAAGGACAGGTCAGCAAACTGATGGACGAGTTGTTTCGCGGGCGGAAACCAGGCACAGAGAGCTACAGTGGATGCTGCCCAAACAACTCTCATCTGGAGGAAACTATTGGCAGTTTTGAAAAGCAGAACATAAAGGATATAAAGGTTTTATTTTCAGAATTTATCGCTATTGAAATGCTGTTCACAGCAAGGCTCTAGACAGCAATGCTGTCTACCAAAATATACAAAAGATTGATGAGGAAGATTTAGAGGTTTTTCAAAAGTTCTAGGTATCTACCAGTGTATCCGTCTTGTATAGATATTGTAAGAGCAAATTCAAATTGGCCTTTTTAGAGATCATTGTCAGCTAAGAATGTATTTGGAGCAGGACAGGTGTCCACCTATTGACTAAGAAAGGATCAACAGCCCTGGCTGGTGTGGCTCAGTGGATTGAGGGCTAGCCTGCAGACCAAAAGGTTGCCAGCGATTCCCGGTCAGGGCACATGCCTCAGTTTGTGCCAGGTCCCCAGTTGGGGGTGTGCAAGAGACAACCAATTGATGTTTCTCTCACACATCGATGTTTCTCTTTCTTTCTCCCTCCTTCCTCTCTCTCTAAAAATAAATAAAAAGTAAGGATCAACAAGCAGAAGGTGAAGAGTTAGACATTAAAGAAGAGGAAAATTAATTTTTATAAGTACACTTCTCATTTCCCTTTTCATCTTAAAATGACTGAGAATCCAGGATTAATATTACACACCCAGGCATTTCAACCTCCCACCTAGTTATATATGATCTTTCTGTGTGAGTGCTCCCTCTACCCTTTGGACTTCAGGGTACTTCATGTTAATGCCCTGTATCTACCTGGGAGTGTTGTTATAGGTAGTAGGCAGGTAACAAAAACTATTGGGTTGGCCAAAAAGTCCATATGGTTTTTTCCATAAAATAAAAGACACATTTTTCATTTTTACCGTAACCTTATTGATTTGGATATTTTGAGTATGTTGACTATCTCCCATGTGGTATAACATTGATTTTTGTCAGTGTCTTGATTTGATTGCTGTCAGCTTCAACTGGTCTACCTGACTGTGGAGCATTGCCAGTGAGAAATCTCCAGCACAAAACTTTGCAAACCACATGTGACACGTTACATCAGTCACAGCACCTTCTCCATTCACTGCACAAATCTTTTGTGTGTGTGTTTTAGTTGTGGTTTTACCTTTCTTGAAATAATAAAGTATAAATGCTAAAAATTTTGCTTATTTTGTTCCATCTTCAGTATGAAAATGGCTACACAAAAATGCACCAATTTTGATAAGTTTTTTTTGATGCAAGCTGATATGATAGCTGTCACAATACAATCTTAACAGATTATTTTGAATAAAGTTAAAGACAATTAAGCACTACTAAAGCCATCGTATGGAAATAGACCAGAAGAACTTTTTGGCCAACCCAATAAAAGATCTACTAATTACACTTAGCTTCTTTTAGGTTTAAAAAAAATTTTTTTTAAGATTTTATTTATTTTTTAGGGAGAGGAGAAGGGAGGAAGAAAAAGAGGGAGAAAAAGAAACATCGATGTGTGAGAGATATATCAGTCGACCCCAATGGGGCACCTGGCCTGCAACCCTGGCATGTGCCCTGACTGGGAATTGAGCCGGCAACCTTTCGGTTCACAGGCCAGCACTCAATCCACTGAGCCACACCAGCCAGGGCAGCTTCTTTTAGATTGATTCCAGAAAAAGATCTTATCTAGTCATTCAGATTAAATACAGATTCTATTTCATGAAACTTTAAGTAAAAGACAAGTTTTGCTTTTTTAAACTTTTACTGAAACCAAGTGTCATCAGTTGATTTGTGAACCAAATAGGATAGAGGAAATATGTGTGTAACCAAATAGGATAGAGGAAATATGACAGCAGTATATGTTTTACAAATGCATAAAAGATGACATTTTAGTTTAAATAAAAGTCACATTAACCTGCTTATGGTTTTAAAACAAAACTGCTATCATGTTGAAGTATTATATATAATACTATAGCTTTTAGAAAGCAAGTAATCTGGGGAAATGTTGCCCAAGAAAACATAAACAAGTACACAGGGAATATCATAAATCATTTAAAATTCTATAAAAACTTTACCAAGTTACCACTTAGTTAATAAAAAGGTTTAGCCCTTTTCCTTACTCTTATTTCCTTACTCTTATTCCTGCAAGTATAAAACAATCAGTCTTTATCAACTCATTTGGAATGACTGGAAAGAATAATTCTTCATAACAGAAAAATTGATTTTCAAGAAACTTAAAAAGAAAAAAAGACCTTTGTACCAGTTAGTCACTCCTCATTCTCTACCTCCTCTCCCCCAACTCCCAGCCCCTCGCTGTAAAACACGTCTGTGTGTGTGTCTGGATTTACCTGTTCCGGGGATTTCCTATACATTGTGTTGTACAATTTTGTGTCCTACTTGTTTTACTTAGCATATGTTTTCAAGGTTCATCTATGTTGTATCATGTATCAGTAGTTCATTATTTTTATGGCCAAATAAAAATGGATGTGTCACTTTTTTTTATGCATTCATCAACTGATGGCAATACAGGCTGCTTCCACTTTGGGGCAATTATGAATAATGCTGCTCTGAATGCTCCTGTCAAAATTTTTGTGTGGCCATGTGTTTTCATTTCTGCTGGGTTTTCTGGGTTACGTGGTAACTCTATGTTGAACCTTTTGAGGAATTGCAAAACTTTCTAAAGTGGCGAGGGCATTTACATTCCCACCAGCAAATCAAGAAATTCATTATAGAATTTGTGAAATGTCTGATTGAGTACTATATACTCATTAAACTTTTCTTCTTTTTGTTTGTATCAAAATAACCCCAACTCACAATCATGCGTTGACACAGAAGTGGTTTAGTAAATGCTGAATTCTGGGATATAGGTCCAGACTTTTGGTGCTCTGTTTGATGCTAACAGGTTCTCTGCCCTCAAAAGTAGAAGTTGGGAAATAAAGGCAAATAGATTTCTAATCAATTCTTCACTTGCATTCAGCCCCAGAAGTTTTTTTCTAATTTTGTTAACAATATTTTTGTTAACAACTGGTCCATGGACCATAGTTCAGTCTTTTTAAAAACTAATGTGATTCCCATTGTGAAAACTTGTGATATTTTGATGATTGAGTGTCAGATTCAGGCTATACAAGATTTTTAAAAGCTACTTGAAATAGTTTTGGCAATATCAGTGTTGCTAAGAAGTGCTTTCATCTCATTCCTGTTTGAAAAACAAAACAAAACAAAACATGTGCACAGCCTTCTGTTTGACCGCTAGTGTACTTTAGAAGCTAAAAACACTCTTTAGCCCTGGCTGGTGTAGCTCAGTGGATTGCACGTGGGCTGCGAATCAAAGGGTTGCCAGTTCAATTCCCAGTCAGGGCACATGCCAGGTCCCCAGTGGGGGCCATGTGAGAGGCAACCACACGTTGATGTTTCTGCCCCTCTCTTTCTCCCTCCCTTCTCCTCTCTCTAAAAATAAATAAATATTTTTTTTTTTTAAAGATTTTATTTATTTATTTTCAGAGAGAGGAGAAGGGAGGGAGAAAGAGCAATGTATGGTTGCCTCTCACACGGCCCACATTGGGGATCTGGCCCGCAACCCAGGCATGTGCCCCAACTGGGAATCAAACCGGGACCCTCTGATTCCCAGCCTGCGCTCAATCCACTGAGCTACACCAGCCGGGCTAAATAAATAAATTTGTAAAAAATAAATAAAAGCACTCTTTAGAAAGCATATTGAGAAGTCATACACACTGCCTCCCCAATTAATTATGTTCACAGTTTTCCCTGCTCAAAAATAAAACTGTAGGAGAAAATGTTCACTATCAACTATTCTCTGCAAATGGGATGTATGTAGACTGAAAGAAAAATTATGTACTCTGGTGTTATCTGGTAAGGAAAAGAATGAAGACAACCTAAGAGAGTTCTCCTGCTAGGCTCACACTGTTGTCTTAAAGTAATGGTGGGAGTCTGTCACCACCTGACACAGTGACCCAGGCAACTGAAGGTAGCAGGTTGTCAGGCCAACTGAGGTGAGAGAAGTGGCTACAGACACCCTGGATTCCATCAGTGTCTCCACCTGGAGGGCAGCCCTTTACAGTTGAGGCTTGCTGTGGCAGTGTCGATGGTCACCCTGGTGGAGTGTAGTTCTGAGCACAAAGGAACAAACCATCAAGAAGCTAGCAGAAGGGACTTCCAGCCAAGATGGAGGCGTAGGTAGACACACCGTGCCTCCTCGCACAACTAAAAGAGGAAAAACAACAATTAAAAAAAATAAAAACAGCCAGAACTGACAGAAAATTGAACTGAGTGGAAGTCCAACAACCAAGGAGTTAAGGAAGAAACGTTCATCCAGACCAGTAAGCGGGGCGGAGTTGGGCGGAGAGCGGTTTGTGGGTGGTACCAGCAACGCTGCAGCTGCCCCCGAGAGGCCCGCGGCGGGCCCGCCTGGCCAAAGCATGGCGGCGCACTTGGCGAA